>JAVYIG010011344.1:0-61551 GCA_035222895.1 Strongylocentrotus droebachiensis
CGCAGAAAGTGGCTTCTTTCATCCAACTTGTATGCATGACCGGAACAGGTTCTGCATATTTAACGAGTCAGAACCTGTCAGAAGACCACTTTTATTTTGGCCCTTGCTGCTCTAAAACATCAAATTTGATGTTTTTGGTTATAAGGTGAAGAATCAATCTTTTATTGTATTTGATTGAGTTTAATGGAATATTCGGTAAGATAGGTGAAATTGTGGATCTAGAAAGAATACAAATGTGACTTTTTCACTTGCCAAAAGTGTTGTTATTACATCTGCATGAAGCTGAACATCTATGCTTCGTGATAAAAACACTCCTAACACATGATACAATTTAATCGGCTCAAGAACTGTACGTCAGTTGGTCCCACTGCTTGGCGATATGTTAAGCATCATTTGAGGTAGGAACTTCAAACTTGGTACAGTCCACTCTCATTTTAACGACGTGCTCAAGACCATGCCAATTACCTCATTATACATGTACTGAACACATAGACACATGTGCACATGACTGGGAGAATCTTGTTGTATCCATGCTCGTTATAACGGTAGTGGACTGTAGTAGTATGTATCACCATAGGAAGATCAAGCAATAAGATATTGGAGTAAGTAGGTCAAAGGTCACAGTGGTATATTTACATGAAGTTAGAGGTTTTTAGTGATATCTCAAGATCCGTTTGAGGTTAGAACTTCAAACTTGGTAATAGTATGTATCGCCATATATCAAGGAGTAATCGGTTAAGGGTCTGGTATTTCTCTTATCTCGTAAGGGCATTCATTCAGACTGTGCAGTCGAGAATGGTTTTTGACATGCCATGCTCAAAACAATAGAGCTCGGTGAAGTGTGTATGGATCAGTGTCATTAAGGTATCATTTGAAAGCATATGACTTGGAATTAGTTTACAGAGCACTTAGTCTGCATAAATTAACCCTTTGATTTAGGGTTTTTGTTCTTTGGGGACGCACTGCATATCAGATCTGGTGAGGACTGGAATTCATTTGGAATTTGTGAAATCGAGAATCATTCCTGTCTTAATGACACTTCAATGTCTTCTGAGATCACAATGAAGTCACAATGGTCAAAATTGTCTTTGTCCGTTTTTCAGTGCAAGCTAATTTGTAAACAACATTAGGTCATAATTATGTTTATCACTTTATATTTGATGAAAAAATTATCTTGGAAGTGTACGCCCATGTAAATGAGTATGAAGCGGTAATTTTGATTCCATAAACATTCCATAAAATAAAGAATCTTGAAATATTGTGTATGGATGTATTAATGGTGCACCGTCCTGTAACACTATGCTGATGGTCCTGGTCACGAAGGGATTAGGGCATACACTGTAAAGCTAGTCTTGATAAATATACGTTTTGATACAATGATTGACAATACATTGTACATTTCAGTATAAATTAGCCTATAATTGGATTAATGATAACATTTTGTTACTTGGAGACATATCAGTTGTATGAATGTTATAAATTATAAAGATACAAAAGAATAGATACATTTGTAATATTTTTAATGGGCATATATAGTACAAGATCAGAATATTGCATTCTGGATTAGAAGACAGGACATTTTGAGTACATGTAGCTCCGGACTCAAGGTGGTGCCATACAGGGCTGCTGTGGCTTTAAAAGCTGTGGTAAAATATTGAAGTTTTTATACTGTTAATGTTTGGCATTGGTAAAGTGGAGATCACAGTGAAGCAGAACATATTTTTAATGGTACAAATATTACCATGTAACTGACAAATCAAAAATTTAAACCATACACACTGGAGTGGCAATGATGTTATAAGATAAGATTAAGGGGCAACATGGTCTCTGCGCTAATTTCAGATATACAAGGGACCAGAAAGTGAGGGATCATGGGGAAAGTTTATCATACGGAATTTGCAAAATGCCTGTTTGCATTATAACCCATCCGTCGTGCGAGGCCGTCGGACTAACTGTAATAAATGTTTGCGGACAGTACGAAGTTGACCGACTCAGTCCATTCAAATACTTTGGGTTCTGGCATTTCTCAACAATACTTGGTCTTTAACCATATTCACTATCGAAGAAACAACTTGTATACTAATGCTCCAACATTTCCAAATACAAAACACAGGCTAGTTTACTTCTGGTTGGTTAGCCTAACCTTGGAGAAAATCCAGGTCTTGCAATCTCTTTATTTGCTTTTCCCCCAGACAGTTTGTCACCGGGGATTATGTAACACCCATCAGGCCCTCTCTCTAACGCCCGCAGTCACATTTCCGCTGTACTGCACCTTATGCAAATGGTAAAAAACTGTTTTCTACACGCCGTGCGGGCCCGCAGTGGAAATGTGACTGCGCCATCAGAGAGCTGGCTATGTAATTGTTTCATCCGAGGATACCATGCCTTTCCCCATGATCTCTCACTTTCTGGTCCCTCTAATGCATCAGAAAACAATATTTTAGTTAAGAATATCGTAGAGGAATACGTAAGTGTTCCATTTTAGAGTTCATGGGAATGCAACAGAAGTGTGAGATATATTTCAGATCAGAATTTTTTTCTCGAGATCGATTACTTTCAGTGATATTTCAAGTCTCACTTTGTCATTGATTGGAGTTTTAATAGTATCTTTCATCGATGGGAATTCTTGTTTTACTAATATATTATCAAGGCTTTTAAACTATGAGGATTTTAGTTCATTCAATCGAGAATAATGAGCTTGATTACGATAGCTAAATGTTGGTACATAAATACGTAGAACATTCTGAAATGTTTGACATGCTTAATTCATGTACATATGTATCATAACATGTATCATATCATATCGTTTTACTTCCATTGTAAAAAAAAGAAAAAGAAATTATGTCCAGCGCTTGCCTATTGCATCATTTCATGTGGTGCTTCAAAGCGTGATTCTTTGATGTGCCGTTGTGAAAAGAAAAGCATATCATATTTTGAAGAATAAAAGTTTTGACATTTAAAATAAATACATAAATCTTTATGTTCATTTTCAGTGTACATTAATTCAAGCTGTATGATAATATTAATATTTGCAGAAAAATCATTTGGGTATTGTACAAGAACATAAAAAGTACATTTGACTTTTAGTTCAAAATATATATATTTAAAGAAGAATAAGCCACACAGTACAATTTTGGTTTAGAAGAGAGTGTAGGAGAGTCGGAGCGAAAGAGGGTGAGAAGCATGCGGTAGATCCAGAGAGCTTCTTGCTTCTGGTAAATAAGTGACTGTAGATATTAATGTAGTAGTACTGCTTAATAAATTCACATGTACATGCATTGCAATTTTAATCAGTTGCTATTCACATTCAGTTTGTCGCATAGACGATACATTTCAGAACTAGCGGTCGAAGAATTTAAATGAATGGCAATTTGACAAGATAAATAGAAAAAAAAAATGAAATTGGTTTAAACAGTAATGAACACATTCAGAAAATAACAAGGTGCTTGCGACCAAGCCAATTACCTTGTAATGAAATAGGCACATAGACCCATGTGCACATGTTTGAAACAGGGACGGTTACGTAGTAGAATTGCGTCTTTAAAAGGGAATCTCGTATATGTGCTCGTTATAACGGGAGTAGACTGTGTATATGATTCCCTAAATTCCTTCACATCTCCCCTTTCACATGTCCCTCTTAGGTACCTTTCCCCTTATAAAACCACCTCTCATTTGGGACCCTTTGAAATAACATTTTAATTCCCCCCTGCCCCCCCCCCCCCCACTAACGCAACCCTTGTTACGCTGTCCCATTTCCCCCCCCCCCCCCTTTTTTTGTTCTCTCTTTTTTGCTGCGTTACATGCATGCAGGCTCATGGTTTCTTTTTTTAAAATTTTGTATGGATGATCGGTTAATCACAAGTATTTCCTTACACCACACTGACAGGCTTCACAGTTAATCGAAAGCACATGAGAATAAAGATGACCACTCCATGCAGGCCAGTTACATGGGCAATGAGAACATTATCTGAAATTTCAGAGAATGAGGCCTTTCTGAGACTGAAGTATTCTAATTTTTTTTTTAAAGGGAAAGAAAAAAAATTGTAACTTACAGATGGGACACCCATCACAGATTCAAAGGGCATGCTTAAAATGCATAAAACGTACAAGGGCCACTTTTTCAAAGTATAAGGTGCACCAGTGGCTGTTAACACCTCCCTGGGTGCACGTAGCATTTGTGACAAAATTGATATTAAAATGGCACTTGGAATTAAGTAAGGAAAGGGTTTTGTGTTGACCCCGCCCCCCCCCCCCCCCCACCCGCATCTCTTTCATTTAAACTACATATCATGCATGCAGCCCACATGCATAATATAATTAGATTCTGTGATGAAGCCCGGTAATAGGTGGTTGACGTAACACGATATCATATAAAGCAGCATTCAAACCAAATTAGAAGGCCTGATTAGAAAACACCCCGACATTTGCATTTACAGGCAAACTAAGCCTATGGCAACAACTGCCATTTTCACTATAGACCACCCAGTCCCCGTCGCTTCGCTGTCTATAGTTACTATTTTGTGGTCAATCATTGGCCGCAATTATCAACATATTTGAACAACGGGAATCTGCATTTCTAAACAAAGTTCTCAAATTGGCAATCGTTGGTGTAGCGAATTTGGAGAAGTTTGATTGGTTGCAAAGGCCGACCAGAATAGTTCATTTTGCTTTAGGGGTGTACCATGGCGTGTATTCAATAATACGTGAGCACGCACGCTCTCCGTTGAGATTCGGAACGGATCGGCGGCTAAATATCCCGCCGATTGGTTCCACGGAACCAATCGCCTGGCCGGAACCGATCGCCTGTGACTAGTGGAACGAATCTACGAATCCGGAACAAATCGGCGGGTACATATCCAGGCGATCGGTTCCGAGGAACAGATCGCCTGCGTGGAACAAATCGCCTATGACACCGGCTCTCTCTTTAGAGACGGAAACCGTCTAATCACATGTCCTTGATAACGCCACGACCAACTCTGGTCGTAGCGTTTTGCCCCCAAAATCCCCCTAAATGTCACTTTACCTCGTGTATATCCAAATGTAAATTAGGCCTAGGGTATAATAATTCGGTTCCACTTACTAACTTGCTTGAAATAATCCGTTTAATGGTCCCTTTTAAGGAAATTATGGGTCTAAATTGACAGCCGTGTTGAAAATCTTGCAAGTCGTGTTAAACTCTCGCTGCCGGAGTCATCTAAATCAATCTCATCCCTTCTAGTCTACGCCGAAGGCAAAATGATTATGAAGGAAAAACTGTGCGCCGTCTACACGTTCGTAATGGCGTTATCACAGTTTTTCTTTCATAATCATTTTGCCTTCGGCGTAGACTAGAAGGGATGAGATTGATTTAGATGACTCCGGCAGCGAGAGTTTAACACGACTTGCAAGATTTTCAACACGGCTGTCAATTTAGACCCATAATTTCCTTAAAAGGGACCATTAAA
This sequence comes from Strongylocentrotus droebachiensis, assembly GCA_035222895.1. NCBI lineage: Eukaryota > Metazoa > Echinodermata > Echinoidea > Camarodonta > Strongylocentrotidae > Strongylocentrotus > Strongylocentrotus droebachiensis. Next base: position 5,445 of record JAVYIG010011344.1, read on the forward strand.
CGGATTATTTCAAGCAAGTTAGTAAGTGGAACCGAATTATTATACCCTAGGCCTAATTTACATTTGGATATACACGAGGTAAAATGACATTTAGGGGGATTTTGGGGGCAAAACGCTACGACCAGAGTTGGTCGTGGCGTTATCAAGGACATGTGATTAGACGGTTTCCGTCTCTAAAGAGAGAGCCGGCCGACCCTACCCCAATAAGAGGCTAACGAACGAAAGAGACGGAAAATTCGGTCTAGTGTATGCTGAGCTGAAGTTGAAGTGTTGAATTTAGATTAAAATTATTATGACAACTGCCATTAATTGTAGGGCCTATTGTCTATACAGACTCGTCAAAATAAATTATTGGATAACGTTATTCTTTTGCAACGACTGCGAACGAATATTTTAGGTAGGTTCACTAAAATATATTATAAAATGGCTCTAGTATTTTAAGCATCGTGATTGGTCAATACGCGTCACATGGCATTGATAAATTTTTGATGCAAGCACGATTTTGCAGAAATGAGTGCAGAAAAAGCGCAGTAAAAAGTTATATTGCACGGTGCGTACGCGTGACCATGGAGATCCAGTGCGCGCGCGTACGTGTAGTACGCGCTCCCTTGAGTGCATTGCAATTATTGTAGGCTACGCGTAGCTAATATTGTACGCTCCACCATGATCCCCAGCGCATGCAGCGTACGCGTAGCTTAGCTAGCTAGAGCGGGGTATTATTAGAAAGCAAATTTTTGTTTTACTTTTGCCTTGGATTTAGACCCGTTTTGACTTTTGGATTTTATAATGAAGCCAGGAATTTCAGCTGTCTGAAGTAGACTCGTCTCTAGACACCCTATGCATTTTATTTTTAATCAAACAATGAATCCCGTGGACTTTTTGGTAAGCCTGCAAGGTCTTAGACCCTCATTTTATTTCTAGAACCAACATAACTCTAGATCTAACACAGTTAGATCGAACTCTCGTATACTTAAGATCTAAACTTTTGTTTGATGTTGTTTGTGTCGCTATTTTATAAAACAAATAACGCACTTGACCCTGTTGTGCGAAACGTAAATGCAGTGTTCGCTCGGTTTCTTCAGATGGTTCGCACTGTCAACTCGCCGCAAGCGGCTCGTTGCACAGAGCGGCACCAATCTAAAGAAACCTCGCGCGTACTGCATTCACCGCTATTGCACTCTGGGACGTGCGTTATTTGTATATTTATGGATGCTTAAAGTTGAGTCAAGAATGATGTCATTTTTTTTTATTTGAATGAATTATCAATGTTTATATAATTCCCCACAAAGCCACATTGATAATTGATCATGAGCTATTTGTATCCTCTTTTCTTCTTAGTTAAATATAAAGTCAAATGCAGATTGGATATATATTTGTTGTTGCTATGTCAGGTAGGCCTATCGTTGAATGTCAACGTCATGATGTCAGAATAGAATGTAACCATCATCATTGAACAAATTGTTATTTCAAATTCAAAAGTTGAATCTGATTTTATGGTAGTGTTGCTATGTCAGCCATGTTTCAACTTTGAGCATGCATAGAAAAGAATATCACCAACAGTAAAATTAGATGGTTTGCCAGGATATGATATAATATAATATAATAACATAAGTGTTGTCTGTTGTCTCACACAACCTCCTCCCTCCACAAATAGCAGTAACCATGGATAAATGCAAACCATCAATTCACAACATGGGGGGGGGGGAGTCTGATGGGCTTTGTGTCAATGACACAAGAACCAAAACAAATAACAAATAAATGCTCTGGAACATGAGAGGAGCTTGAAAGGTACATCAATTTTGCTGTGATCAATTACAACTTCAAACTTTCCTAAATTTTCTCAGACTTTCAATTAATTTATTCATTCTTGTGCTTAATACCCAACTTTGAATGCCGGTGGAATCCCTCATTAAAAGACGATATACATGGGTGTACAAAGTCTAATAAAAATTAGTTTCAAAGCATAAAGATGCTTTGAAACTAATATACCATGATTTGAGTGGGAGTAAGGGCGGAGTACCTTACTCAAATAAATCCTCTTTTTTAAAGCAAGGATTTGATTATGTACATTTATCTTCATCTTTAAATCTTTGTTTTGCATATACCTGTAGAATTGATCTAACTTTCATGCTGAAGGGCTTATATGCCCCCCTAAGTGTGTAACATCTAAATATCAGCAGAATAATAATTAGGACATGCTTCTGCTTATTCAGCCATGAAATACATGTACATGTAGTCATATTATTTGTATTTACTTTTTTCCTATTTGTTTTATCCATAACAGGGTCTATCTGGATTTCCTAGGGACAAACAAAGAGCTACATGTACCACAGGTATTAATATTCAGGTATGTATTTTCTGGTGTTTTTCAGCATTTTCTAATCCTTCCCTAGGATTGGATTAATTAATGACACTTGAAGGGAACTCTGATGAGGAAAATCCACCAAACAATAAGAAAGCTATTAATAATTGAAATTTTGAATCGATCAAATACAAATTGGCTACTCCGATATGTGCCTCTGAAGCACCTCTTTCATTCGCTTTATACTAAAATTTTCATTTGTCTATATTCTCTTTGTTATAGATTAAGGAATCACCCTATTCCAAACAAAAATCATACAAAAACATTCATGCATACACAATGAATAGATTTAGGTTGTATCAGTTTCTTTGGGGCTCATAGACAGTAATTAGACATTTTTGGACTTCTTCTTCTTAAAAACTGATTGCTGGAGTGTAACCAGATATAGTAGAAAATAATAGTACACTGTAGGGAAAGGGAGACCTCAAATTGTGAAAACAAGGAAAAACAGTGCCCTCAAGGGGTCTAGGGGGAGTACCCCTAAAATGCCCCATCGTGAAAATAATTTAATTTCAATTTAATGTTTTTTGTAATGCTTGGCTGGTAGGAATCGTCGGTAGTAAGAGGATGTTCAAATTGTTCAAATAAGTATATTTTTCCATAGTTGTCTGAAATGCAGCACCCTAAAAGTGTCTCTCTTTCCAACTATAGAGCCAAACTTGAGCCCCAAACTATTTGTTTTATGCTTATAAGGGATTTCTTTTGAGTTGTGTGCCCCCACCTTTTTTTAACAGAATCCTGGATTCAGTGTGAGCAACATGTTATGCTCTGTCGTAGAGTGTAGATACAATTGATTTTAGTGCATATATATATGGTAAAAATGTTAAGCCAACATTGAATTATGTTTCAGTTGTGCCCTACCCCCCCCCCCCCCCCCCTCCCCCTTTTGTTACTGAATCATGGATTCAATGTATTGTATTTACATATATGGTGACAATGTTAGAGTAACATTTGATTGTGTTTACAAATGGTGACAAATGAATTCAGAATTTGTCACCACCCACCACCCACTCAGTGAACAATGTTGTGCAATCGTTAAGCTTGTTTTGCGTGGCAAGTCTGGGCATTTCATCAGTTGAGCCAGAACGGCATTAATTTATGTCCATTTGCACAGGGTTTATCCCCGTTTTGCTTTTAGCAGGCGATGCGGATCATGAATTATTACAGGTTACCAAAACTGTGTTCGCATGGGATCATTGCGGTTTAAACTTATTTTTGTGAAATGCTAAAGTTTGAATAGTAACCCTCTTATCAGCAATGTGGGTTCACACCTGACCAAAACAATGACTGTTCAACGTTTTATACTACAAACTGGGCAAGCAGTCATTGCTAATACATGTACAAGCTTGCAAAAGTTAATTGCATCTGCATCTCTGCATGGCACATATATGAGTGAGGACCCCTGCTGTTTGGAGTTTTCATGTTAGCGTAAAGATTGCGTGTGGTTTGAAACTTTGAGTACTTAGCTTAAAGCCCTACTGCACTACTTATAGCTACTTGCACCCTCTATATAGCACACAATGCCTAAATGGTGACTATTGGTCCCCCATGATCCTCTTTTTCTAATGTTAATTGAGAGCTGATTTGATGAGATAACCATGGTCCTGTCAGTGACCTTGCAGGGTGGTCTAATCTCCCCTGGCTAAACTAGTACAGACGGGCTTTAAGTTTCTCAAACCTTCCTTGTGTCCGGACGGTGCTCAACTACAAGATAACCTCAAAGTTTGAAGATTGGTTGGTTTCCCTGTTATAAGAAAGCATGTGTATGCTTAACCAGGGGACCGACGGCTTTAAGTCCTCTCTGAGGGACTTGGTAATGAGGATTGATGCCTTACCAAAGGGCACGAGCGCATTGACTTGATTTTGAATCTGGGACTTCTTGGTTAAGAGACCACTACTCTACCACTGAGCCATCGCTTATCACTAAAAATTCAAAACCATGGCCTAATCTTAAAGTTAAATGAGTTGTTTTAATCTAACTTCAATCATACTTATTATTATTCATTGTGGTTAGAAAGACCAGCCTCTCCTAAGCCAGCGGCTAAATTGAATCCTTCTGCTTTTTCACCAGATAGTACAACTGTAAACAAACAAAAAAAATCACCAAGTATGAATAATTGTCTCTTATGTTTTCATAAGTCACACTCACACAGCTGGGGGAATAGGTCTTAGGGAAAACTAGGCAGCGCCCAGTTAGGCAACCGAGATTCAACCCCGCACAGAATTGTCGCAAGTAATCAGTCACTAAGTGCTCTCAAATGATCGTAATGAAATTGTTATTTAATCAGGCAATTTCCTGGATCACCGATCGCCCATATCCCCCAGAAATAAATCAATCAGATCCAGATTGACGTTCCCACCCAAAGATCCCTGTTCACACTGGGGCACCCATGTTTTTTAAGGGTTAATGAAGTTCTGGCTGTGTTCACACTTTCATGTAAACCAATTAACCAAAGAGGTAAACCCTCCCATAACTTGATTATCCCTGTGTCACATGTACTACTACTGAATATGCAGCCTAAAACACTGTTAAGTAAGTCTTTTTTTCTGCTCTTACCCTGCAGTCCTGGCTGTGTTCACACTTTCATGTAAACCAAGGAGGCAAACCCTTGCATACTATGATTATCCCTGCGTTACTACTGAATATTCAGCCTGAAAGACCTGCATGTGTTAAATAAAGCTTCTTCTTTACGTCTTTTTGTGCTCTCACCAGGACCTGGCTCTCACCCTGTGTTTTATACGACATTCTTGTATTCACACTTCCAGTTAAAGATAAACTTTAGTACTGGTAATGCGATTGCATTGTGAAAGAAAAGGTGTGAAAGGATCAGAAACAGTTGATCATGTAGCATGTAAGTATTGGTGTGCACTGCAAGGTTCTGGAGTCATCAAAATCATTTTTGAATAAATTTGACCGAGTCTTGGTAAAGTAACAAACACTCACATAGAAAGCTATATATGGGACAACACACATGGTGTCGGGGATGGTACTACCTTGGTTTCCTCGTCTTTCTATGCTCATTACTCAGCCAGTATACATTTTCTTCCAAAATTGTTTGGCACATGTCATTTATTTGTAATTTTGAACATTCAGTGTAAGTTTCGTTTGATTCTGTGAGAATTTTTTATTTTTTTTTACCAGTACTGGAGTTTATCTTTAAGCTCCTATTCTTACTCTTGTAATAGACCGGTTTACCAACATATTTAAATTTTATGCATACTGTACTTTAAAGGCCCACTGCACTACTTGTAGCTACTTGCGCCCTCTATATAACAAACAATGCCTAATCGGTGACCATTGGTCCCCCATGATCCTCTTTTTCTTATGTTAACTGAGAGCTGAGTTGATGAGATAACCACCTGTCCAGTGGCCTTGCAGGGCGCTCTAATCCCTCCTGTAAACTATGGCAGATAAGCTTTAAAGAAAGGCTGTTCCTGACAACCTAAACGCTTGTTTGAGGATTGCCTGACATAGCAATACATAATGTATGCAGACTAGATTCCAAGTATTGTAGTTCATACATTGAGACAGGTTAATGAAATACCTTGTCACTAGGTCCCTTTTAAAGAAACAGTCATGAATTTGAATATGTTTGCATGTTAGCATGGAAGACTTGTCAGACAAGGAAATTGTGATCTTTATACATGTACATGTCTGCATGTGATCTTTATGGGCAGGTTCCTTTAGTTTCAATGAGAAACCAAAAATTCAGTCTTTTTAGACAGGTGATCTTTCTTTACACATGGTCGCTATAAAGCAGGTTTCACCAAAGCTAGCAAAGTAAGCCTCTGTTTGTGATTGTATATCCATATTTTTCTTATTTTAAAATTTGAAATCCCTGCTTTGTTTTTACACCTCCAAAGAATAGACCATCTGCTAAAAAGTCGAAGGGTATTGACCTGCATTTTGTTTTTCAGAGTTAAAACTCTTCTGGCACTCAGCAGAGCACAGGAAAGATAGGAAGTCATTTTACATTTTTGTCCTTTGGAATTCCCCGACATTTTCACACATTGTTAAAGGCTTTACCCGGTAATCTAAATACCTGTACATCATCATCATCATCATGTGTTTTTTAAATACTTTTTCCACCTGTTTACAAAAATATGTAGTGAACATAAGGCGCATTTATACTGTCAAATACCTCATTTTGAAAAGTCGCGATGTTTCGCGCACCCGTTTACACTTGTGCGGAAACATCACCGACTGAAAAGCTCAGTGATGTTTTGGCGTGTTTCAGTTAGTACATGTAATGCGCATGCGCGGCACTCCGATGCAAACACTTTCCTCTTTCTATCTTTCCTTGTTATTCTTTGTTTTTCCTTCTATCACCTTCTCTTATGTTATTCTTTATCACTTCCTTCTATCACTTTCTCTTTCTGTGTTTCTTATGTTATTCTTTGTTTCTTCCTTCTATCACCTTCTCTTATGTTATTCTTTGTTTTTTTTTATCATTCTATCACTCCCTCTTTCTATGTTTCCTTATGCTATTCTTTGTTTCTTCCTTTTGTATCACCTTCTCTTATGTTATTCTTTGTTTTTTTATCATTCTATCACGTCCTCTTTCTGTGTTTCCTTATGTTATTCTTTGTTTCTTCCTTCTATCACCTTCTCTTATGTTATTCTTTGTTTTTTATCATTCTATCACTCCCTCTTTCTGTTTTTCCTTATGTTATTCTTTGTTTCTTCCTTCTATCACCTTCTCTTATGTTATTCTTTCTTTTTATCATTCTATCACTTTCTCTTTCTGTCTTTCCTTATGTTATTCCTTGTTATTCTTTGTTTCTTCCTTCTATCACTTTCTCTTTCTGTCTTTCCTTATGTTATTCCTTATGTTATTATTTGTTCTTCCTTCGTTCACCTTCTCTTATGTTATTCTTTGTATATATATCGTTCTATCATTTTCTTTAAAGACGACATCTAGCTCCGCTCCTGAAGTTACGTCACCTAACATCGCGATGTTACAACTGCGAGCGTTTATACTTGCCAAACACGCCAAAACACGCCAAAAGATCACACTTCGATTTTGAATGTTTTGGAATTGGCATTTCTGCCGGTAATGCGTAGTTGCCCTTGGTAACATCGCGGTCAGGCTCCGGTTTGGCATTTTTTGGCGTGTTTGGATGACAGTGTAAATGCCCCTATAAATTGAGTGCACAAGAAAAACAATGACTAATTTATCATAAGAGAATACGAAACTAAAAAAATATCAAAGCTAAACTGAGCTGAGGATGAATAAAATACCATATAGGATTGGGATCCTTCCGAAGGCCTCATCGTTTTATTGTTTATTTTTGTTATTTGATAATAGTTGGTAAGTGGGTGGAAAGGTATGAATTTGAACCAGATTTTACCATTTGTGTTTCAGTTTGTTTACTTTTTTCTCATAATAACCCAGAATTCGCCCACACGCTTTGTAGCATCTGTGATATATTTGTTTGGTTATTTATTTATCCCAAAAAATGAAAATGAACTATGACATAAACTGACTTGAATTCTAAATGTTTACATTAGGATATTGATACAATAAATGTTTTATAGTTGTTTTTCTCTTGAATTAAAAGTAGGCATTGGCAGAAGGCCTGTCATCATCAGCTCGAGTTGGCCAAATAGCCCGCTATTTCTGATTCTGGAAATTAGCCCGATCGCGAAATAGTGGGCTATTTGGCAGGTGAGGACGCAAATAGCGGGCTATTTGCTCAGGATATCTTCCCAAGATATCTAGTTCACAAAATATCTCAAGCTAATTTCACGAGGACGCGATTTGTAACTTCAGGCTAATTTCCCAAGCCAGAGATAGCAGCCTATTTGGCAAACTCAACTTGATGAAAACAGGCCTAGAGAGAAATGTGGAAGACTAGAAATGTCTGATAAAATGAATGATAAAATACAATACCTGTACCAGTATGTAGGTTGATCATTGATATGCTAATGAAAGTTTTGCATGGTCATATTTTAGTTTCATTTTCAATAGTTCTCATGTATTTGTATACAGTGACACTTACAGTATCTATAAAGACCACGCAAGGGAGATAAGAAAAAGGGTCTTTATAGGCAGGTGGTCTTTATGTACAGGTTCCTTTAGTACAGGTTTCGATGAGAAAACATTTTCAAGGGAAATAAAAAATGTTGTCTTTGTAGACAGGTTGTCACTTAAGAAGGTATGACTGTATTACACCCCTAGGAATGGTTGTGGGGGATTCTTATTATTTTTATTGGAATTAAAGTTGATACTCTAAGACAATCCCAAATACTGAGATAATTACATAAATAGAAAGCTTTTAACCCCCATAATAACACCAAATGGTGTCCACCCGACAAAACAAGTTTAGAATAATGAATTTATTCGAGTAAACTCTACCAAAATATCTAAGTCTGAAACCCGGAAGTGCACGTAGAGTCGGGCCTCTATCCGTGACGTCACGAACGGGAGTCATGGGCTCAGTGAGAGTGAATGGCAGTGATATCCCTACGTAAATGCTATCCTGTCAGAGCTTAGATTTGTTGTTGTTAAGGAGTATATTTGATGGATTTTTCTGTTTTCATTTGAATGAAGAATAACGAAGCAACATTTTCCAGTCGCTGATTTCTTTTTATATCCTCATATTCACCTATTTGGTAGAGATTTAAGACGAGTTTACTGCTTAGGAGTTAAAGTTAAATCGTGCACTTATGAATAGGCAGATGCATTATATTGTCATCAGATGTACATGAGCAGTTTTGTAAAACGAATAGGTCTAGAACTATGATAGTACTTATCATAGATGTGTGTGACTGCCTCAAAAAAGGATACAGTACCAGTTAAACATTTTATGTTGTAAAATATCAAACTTGAACGAGATCATGCAAGCGCGCTTCCTCTATAATATTTTGGCGAGTGATGCGGCTCTTGCATGAACGTTCGTGGAGCGAGCAGAATCGGGAGGTAATTAGACCAAGCCGCTGCTCTAGGCGCTGCTTGCTTGTGATGGAACGTACGTGCGCTACTATGTTTATCGGCAATTGCAAGAGAATGAAAGCGACGTTGCCAGCTAAGAAAAACAACTAACAAAGACTTGCTCCTGACTACCGGTGTCAGAATTGGTAGATGAAGGATGTTCAGGGCCAAGGAAGGCGAAAGACTTGGGAAAAAGGAAGAAGAAACCATCGGGAAATCGCTGTAGTGTATGGTAATGAACTGTGCATGGGTAGACAGCTACTGTTCACTCCGTGCCTGGGCCGATTTCAACACCAAAACAAAAATTACATGGTGAAAATATCGACTAATAGCACATCGTTGGCATGTATATGTCATAATTTTTAAAAGGGGAATTGATATTAATACTATGAAGTACTAGGGGAAGGTAAAGAATTGTACATAGAATTATGATTTATTAGACTTTTCAGCCTTTGAAACAAAAATATGCAGAAAATCGTATCACTCTGCACATGTTTGCTATGGAACATCCGGGTACGTGAATATACTCTCTCCCGGACGTGAGGTCATAAATAGTAGACCAGCGTCGTGACTGATTTTCTAGGCAAAGAGAGGCGGATATTTTAGACATTTCAATTGAGGATTTCGAGTAGACAGAATTTTTTTGTGATATACTAAGTAATTGAAAAACTTAAAAATAACATATACTTGCCGTAGGTAACAAATTAAGGGACATTTATTTGCTTAGAGTATCAACTTTAAAGGTTAATTTTCATTATTGGGTGTAGTAAATTGGATGTGTTTTTTATTAAAAAATTCTGGGATTTTTTTTCTTTCTTTTCTCGAATGAAAAACTAATAAATTACTATGTTAAACTTTTAAAATAGTATAACAGTTTTGCAAAGAAATCCCCCTTTCTTTCCTGACTGTAATCAACCACACATTTGGTCATCATGAAACTAATACATTACCTATATTACGTCCACGTCAAACGTTTAAAATAATGTAACAGTTTTCCAAAGAAATCCCCTTTCTTTCCTGACAACAATCAGCCACACATTCAATTATCACTACTCTTGCACTCTAGCTAGTCTACTTTCACAAAAGATTTTAGCCTTACTTCGTTGCAAATGTCTAGGCTAAAAGTATTAGTAAAAGATACAGATTTGACTGGTATTTTGGGTGGGAATGCTTTGTGTACTTGCATGCAGTCTTGCCTTGCCTCTTTATGAGCTCAAGAGCCAAATTTTAATCCCACCTCAAACTGTTTTCAAATTAATTACTGAAGAGAAATGCCATAAATCACGATTGAGTGTAACTAATTCTAATCTGAATACCTTATGTCAGTTGTTTAAGACTGAATTTGAATTTTGATAATATGAATATTCACAAAGTCTCATCTTAAAGGTAGGCGTTACTACTGCAGCTAGAAGGGATTAGACCACACAGCGAGCCATCGAGGTCACTGTGACAGGTGGCTATCTCATTAACTCAGCTCTCATTTAACATAAGAAAAAGAGGATCATGGGGGACCAACAGGCACCGATTTGGGAAGTTTTCTATATAGAGGGAGCAAGTAGCTACAAGTCGGACAGTGTGCCTTTAAAAGAACTTTACATTTATTACTTCATATTTAGATTCTCCTTTGTTTTGTTTTCTACAATAACCATTGGATTGAATGATTCTCTCTGTTCTTGTAGGGGGAACAGGGCAGAGGGATTGAACTTGTTGAAGACTTAAAACCAGCAAGGTCTTACTGCCTCTAAATGTTTGAAACAATAAGTGTTGAAAAAATACCTTTTTTTGTTTTAAAAAATCTACAGAAACAGTGAGAGTTTAATACCACTTGTAAATTTGTTTCTGTTGTTTTATTCTTAACCAGAGCACTTTAAAAAGCTTTCAGGTGCTAAATTGCTGCCTGTTCCCATGTATTGTAAACAAGAATAGGTTGATTAATGACCGTTTTATATATTTGCAATGAATTGAAAGAAGAATATTAAATATGTGCTCATATCGACTCTAAAACGGATTCTTCTTCTTGGGCATGGTGAAAATGATATTTTTACAAAACAGACTGCATTGAATTGATGAAAATATAAATATTATGTGTATTATTTGTATTGTCTAATACATGAGAACCTTGAAATTCTACTGCTTCTTATTTGAAGATGATTTAAAGGGTTAAGATGTGAACAGTGCCAATGTAAGAACCTTTGTTTCACTGCAATAAAGCTATTAAAAAGTAAGGACCTCTGCAATTGTTACTGATAAGAATGTGAACAAAGTCAACAATTGAAACTTCTCATTCCATGAAAAGCAAATTAAAAACAATGTTTTTAATTACATTTAATGTAAACAGACCTGATATGTGAATCCTTCAATTCTGTGAAAGAATTGAGAACATTTGTAACTTTACTGTAAACCAATGGAAAGCAATTTTAATGATTTAAATGTGAACAGCTCTTAGCCAAATAACCTTTAATTTCACTTCAAGCCAATAAAGAACAATTTTAATGCAATGAAAATAATTAGAGTGTGAACAAAACAGAAATGAGACTGATGAGAATCACTGTAAGCCAATTAAAAGTATCGTTAATGATTAAAAAGTGAACAGAACCAACACAGGAATCTCTTATTTCCTCTGCAACCAAAATAGAAATTATCCTAATAATCAGGCTAAGAACAGAACCGACATTGAAACATTTTAATATCTCCACAACCAATTAAAATTACTAATGATTAGAATGTGAACAGAGCCAACATTTGAACCTTTTTAATTGTACTCCAACCGAATTATAAGCGATGTGAACAAAGCTGATGTTGGAATCATTTTTCCAACTGCGAGCCAATTGAAAGCAATGTAAAAATAATGTCAATGATTAAAATGTGAACTTACATGTACATGTAGCAGACATATAAATTAATCATACCCTCTGTAAATTTGATGTTTTTTTGTTTTTTTGTAACTCAAGAATGAAAGATAGACTGGTTGAATTAGGGCCTTTGTTGAATACTTTTAAATGTAAGGTATGATATATCTAATTATCAAGGTACAGAAATTGGGAAAATTCAATTTTTCACTTCCTTTAAAAATTATGAAACTTGGTAAGGGTATATGAATGGTTTAGTTACTGAAAGAATTAAGAACCACTGCAAGCGAGTTAATAGTAAGAATGTGAACAGGGCCGACATTGGAACCTTTTAATTGCACTGTAAGGAGTAAGAACAACTGCAAGCGAGTTTATAGTAAGAATGTGAACAGGGCCGACATTGGAACCTTTTAATTCCACTGTAAGGAGTAAGAACCACTGCAAGTGAGTTAATAGTAAGAATGTGAACAGGGTCGAAATTGGAACCTTTTAATTCCACTGTAAGGAGTAAGAACCAGTGCAAGCGAGTTAATAATCTGAATGTGAACAGGGCCGACATTGGAACCTTTTAATTCCACTCCAAGCCCTCTTAGGCTAGTGGGTGGGACGGCCATCAGAAAGTAGGTCAACTCGGTTGGGTGTGATGTTAACATCCTCTCCCGCCCAAATCAGGGGGGTCTAAAGGGGACACCCTCTACCCCCCCCCCCTTCCCCTTCCCCTTCTTTAAAATCTATCATTTTCTTTCATGTTTTAAAAAAATTCACATCAATGTAATTTTGTTGAAAATAAATACTGTGTAAAATTGCCTCTGTGGAAAATTTTGAGTAGTTGGTGCTTGCTAGGTTCTAGAACGGGCTGTAATGCATAAAATCTCGTAATACAATAGGCTGAGAGAAAACTTAATTGAGCTTTTTGATAACTATTTTGAATTTTTGTGATTGTGATTATAGCAGTGACATGTTTACGGGCGCTTAGTAGGAACATAAAAATCCAACTTTAAAAATAGTTAACTAATAGATCGGGAAACATTTTATGGAGCACCATGTACAGGTAGAAATCATATTAAGTTGTATACATGGATAGCAAGCAAAATTTCTTATTTATTATTCTATCCAACATTGCATCCTTTGGGATTCCAAATAAATTTTGGATTCTGCAAAATAGTGAGAACAAAATTACTGTTAAAAATTCATCAAAACAAAATTTTGTTTCTATTCTTGTCCATGTTTGACTTTTCCCCTTCTCCAATTTCTTCTCGCTGCCCCCTCCTTTTCTTATTAAAATTGATGTACATCAGTCTTGTGCTATCATAGAAAAGTTGCTGAGGGATGTGGATTTAAATTGGGGTAATCCTGAGGAAAAAACATCACTTTTTTAAATAGAAATACCCAAATAAAATTGTCATTGAAAAAACATTGGAATTTTACACTAAAAAATCATAATAATCATTACTTGTATACACTTAGGAAAATTTCTCTCGAGTTTGAGTCTATGACTCAGAGGTTTTAATCATAAAGGCACACTTCACAAAGTGTTAACTTTCTTTGATTTTTTTTTTCATGTGGCACCATGTACTGATGAAGAATATAAAATTAAATATGAGTGGATTACACTCGGTTATAGAGAGCCGAAGTACTTATTAATTTTAATATTGAACATTCCATCCTCTTGGAATTCAAATAAATCTGGATTCTGTAAAATAATGCAGAAAATATCACTTATAATAATTCATCAAAACAGACTGGGCCTTTTATAGTTTTGTTGATATATATTTTACCCCCTTCTTAGATTTCTTCTCGCTGCCCCCTCCTTTGCTCTAAATACTTCCGTCTTGATATGCTATCCTCAGAGCAGAGAGTAGGCGCAGAGGGGTGTGGATTTAATGAGGGGTAATCTTGTTTAACCCACTTTTCGTCGTCTTAACGGGTGGATATTTCTCGGGCAGGAAGACGTCAAAACAGCTCCACCCTTTTCCATATTTTGTCATTTATTCTCCATTAGCGATATCTCCGATTGCATGAAAAACAAAGCTCCTGTGCTTAAGCGAGGGTCCGATATCACTCTCTCAATCTAGGGGTGTATACTGCACATCCTCAATTGGACACATTTTATGAATAGTGTTTAATTTGCTTGATCCAAATTTTTAATATAGTATTTTTGGTTCATTCAGTTAATATTTTGTTACCTACTGTGCATCCAAATTTAAGTTCAGTCTTTAATTCAGTCAAGGCATTTCACTTTGCTTTGCTGCTTCTTCTTATTCTTCTTCTCCTTATCTTCTCTTTCTTCATTTCCTTCTTTTTCTTATTATTCCTCTCATCAATGCTCCTCGTGCTTGTGTTCCTCCTCTCCTTCATTTGTCTTCTTCTTTCTCTGTCTTTTTTCTTCTTTCTTCTTTCTTCTTCCTTCTTCCTTCTTCTTCTTCTTTCTTTCTTTTTCTTCTTCTCCTTCATCTTCTTAATGTTTATCTTCTCACTCTCCTTTCTCTTCTCCACCCTTCCTCCTTATTCTTTTTTTTTCTTGTTCTTGTTCTTGTTCCTCTCCTTCTTCCTCTTCTCCTTCAACTTATCTGTTTTCGTTTTCTTTTCCTCTTCGCCTTTTTTCTTCCCATTCCTCTTCTTCTCTGCACTTTTCTTTTAATTCTTATTTCTTTGTGTTTGTCTTTGTCTTCCTTTTATTATCCTTAATTTCTATTGTCCCTTTTTTCTATTTTTGTTATTCTCTCATATTTTTTGGCATTCATGCATGTATAGTACAAATCTAATAATTTTTTAAATATCTCTCTCTCTCTCTCTCTTTGTACCTATCTTTTCATCTAACTCTATTTCTATCTCTCTCTTTTTCTTGGTCATGCTCCTCTTTTTTCTGTTCAGAGGAGGGGAACTCCCTTCCGCTGCTTAATTTCCTTTATCTTTTATGAGTCTTGACATCTCATTCTCCCAATACAAGCAGTTCTCTCTTTCTGTCTTTATCCCCCTCCTGCTCCTCATCCTTCCTCCCTTCCTCTCCCACCCTCCCATCCCATCCCTTTGATTACAACTCTGTTTAAATATTGAAAGAGACTTCCCATTTCTTCTTCTTCTTCTTCTTCTTCTTCTTCTTCTTCTTCTTCTTCTCCTTTCTTTCAACTTCTCACTTTCTTCAATCTATATAATTTTACTTCTATATCTCTGCATGCATGTAACTTCATTCCCCCCCCCCCCCCCGTCATCCTCTCTCGCTCTTTTTCTTTCTTTCTCTCTCTCTCTCTCTCTCTCTCTGTCTCTGTCGCTCTCACTCTCTCCCTCCCTCCCTATCCCAATCTCTGACACTCCCTCTTTGAACAATATTCAAACTATTCAATAAAGTGCAAATTACTTGAATCATGAATGTGTTAATTCAAAACATATTCCTTCCAATTATCTAAAAAGGCGGTGCCGCTTCTGTTTCAGGAATTTGTGTACTTTATTTATTGATAATGTTTAAATACACTTTTTATACAAACCACCGCCTGATAGCAGGAAATTGCACACACTTGTGAATAATGGCACCTTGGGACATATCACTAACCAGGGTCATTTTTTCACAGAATTTTGAAGAATTGTCAAATTTTACGATATTCCCCTGTAGCTTTTGGATAGAAACGAATGCCTTGTGTGGTCCTGTCCCATATTTTATTTATCTCTTTTTACATTTGTTGTTTTCCTAATTAGCCGTTCCTATGGGTTGGAGTTACAAATGTGAAGTGCAGTTACTGGTCATCGACCATCTAACTCATGTTGAGCAACTATAAAACTGTGGAGATGAATTCTAAGAGACCTTGTTTCTTTCTAGGGGTTTTCCCTTTCCATAAATCTCCCCCCCCCCCCTCCCCCAACTCTCTCCCTGCTCTGCCTGCTCTCTTTTCCTATATATATATGTTGATGTCTCATACACTTTCACACTTCCTAACTTTCTCTCTCACTCTGTCTTTATTTTATTTTGAAAATCTTTCCAATTTCTTTTCTTTCTTTTTTGTCCACCATCGTTATCACCCACCCCTTTCTCTTTCTCTTCCTCTCTTTATATCTGTCTCTGATTTTCACCGTCTCTCTCCACCCTCTTTTGTGTTACTCTCACCATCTCTCACACTCTCTTGCTACTTTTCTCAGTCTCCCCCCCCCCCCCACTCCCTCTCACTCTCTTCACCCCTATCTCTCTCTACCTCTCTTACTCCTTCTCTCCCCTCTCCTTCTCTCTCTCTCTCTCTCCCTCTCTCTCTCTCTCTCTCTCTTTCTCTCTCTCTCTCCCCCTCCCTCCCTCCCTCTTCCATCCACCCTTCTTCCATCCTTCTCTCCTTCCCTCCCTTCCCTCCCTTCCCTCTGTCCAGTTTTGCCCTTTTCATTATACTGTGCTATCCCATATTGTTGTGTGTATATCTGGTCAGGTTATGCATATTAATATCAATCCAATCAAATAAGGAAAAAAAAATGTCGAAATGGGGGATTCACAATCTTCTTTTTTAAACTTTATTTCTGATAAGAGGGATGATTTCCTTCTTTCAAAAAGGACTGTTGTTTCCCAGTTAGAGGGTTAGAGGAAGCAAAATTTGTATGCAAGGGGAATCTAATCGGGTGCCAGCCAGAGAATGAGGGTCTCTGTCACATATCAAAATAAACTTTAGTTTCAAGCTTCTATTTCTTTTAAGTTGGGGGGGGGGGGGACCTCCCATTTGAATATATCATATTTGTAGAAAGCAACATGAACATGCAGCCTAGTCACAGACAGATTTTTCAATTTGTTACACTGAAAAATAAACTTTCACATTAGTGTACATTAGCGTGTACACTGCAAGCAAAAAACATCATTTTTTTTCTCTCATTCTGGTGTTTGATTCGTCTAAAGTTGCTATCCCATAAACAAAATAAAAAACCTATCTCTGAAATGTGGTTTTCCAAAACGTCGGAAGATACTTTACCGGTATTTGCAGTGTAAATGTTCGCTCTCAAAATGACGATGAGTGATTCTGGTTTTGAGTCATGTGACTCTCTTGCTTCTGCGCAAATGCATGCAGGGCAGCAACAAGAGGTGCATGCACACTACTCACCCCCAAAAAACAACTATCAAATACCAACGGTTTTATCAGTTGTGTAAATGGCAGTCCAAATACCAAGAAAACAATGGTTTTTTGTAATGGTTTTGGGCTGTGTAAATGGACCTCTTGTAGCTGAACCTGTGGAAGGAAGATAAGATCACAATGGTTTTGAAAGCTAGTTTGATAATGTTCAGATCCAGAAGGCCATTAACTGTGTGTTTAAGTTCATGACTTTAAAACAAATTTCTGTTTCCAAACAGATGATAATTGCTCTCATCATTTGCTTTATTTATTCTTCTTTTTATAGATCATGACCATTAAAGGCAAATATATCTGTTTTTATATGTATTCCGAGAATTCATTGTAATGACCACCAAAAGCAGGATATACGGTATATATATATTTCCTATGTATTTTATTATTCTTCTACTATATATTTTTTTTTTAATCCAGTTTTAAAATAGGTGGAATTTTGTGGTTTTCTTTTATGCTTCTTTTGTTATATCAGACAATTTTTCAGAAATCCGGACTGGTCAAATTATGTAAACAGATCGTCTTTGTTCGCTTCAGTAAAAAATACAATTTTAGACTCTATTGGACAAGTGACTTCAATCTTTATTGTTTACACCAATATTTATATCCTCTTTTAAAATTGTTGAAAAGGATGTTGTGGTCAGCTCTGAGTAGAATACTCTGAAAGATACTGTAGTACCGGTATTTCCCTTAAAAGGTCAGCCATTGACTCTTGTGACTGTCTTGTTGTTGTGGGGTTCTCTTTTATGTTTTTTTTTAAATATCCAAAATGCATATTATTGTACAGGGGATTAGCCTCAATAGGTCCCTGGTCTTTGCTGGTCCCCCAAATGTTTTTTGGTATATTTCTATTTAGTTGTTATTTGTTTATACAAATATATCCTCTTTTCAAATGTTTGAAAAGGATGTTGTGGTCAGCTCTAAACAGAATACTTTGAAAGATAATATTTCCGTTAAAGGTCAGTCATTGACTCTTGTGACTGTCATGTTGTTGTGGGTTTATTTTTATTTTTAAATTTTTTATTGTCTAAATTACTAGTATTGTACTGGGGATTAGCCTCAACAGGCTCCTGGTCTTATATCTATTTAGTTGTTCTATGTTCGTGTAAATTTGTTCAGTTTTTTCTCTTAATATTATTGTTTGTTGATTTTGTGTTACATTGCTTTTGTTGTACATGTATGTATGGCATGTATGTATAATTGTTTTTTTATGAATCACATGTGGAAATAAACTAAATTTGAAACTTGAATCTACACAGTGTCACAAGGACCAGCTGTAGATTTAGATCTTTAAGATTTCTAGAATAATATTTCTCTCTCTACAATGGAAATGTTTTGAAAATATAGATTATAGATATATATTCCTTGATCATTATTTTCTATTTATATTCCTTAAAGCAGTAGAAGTTGAGCAGTGCCTAAAGTACACATTTTTGGGATGAGGAAATTTGCCCATTGAATTTTTGTAATACCGGTAGTCCCCCCCCCCCCTCCCCCCTCCCCCAAACCACACACACACATTTTCCTGTCAGAGATGTTTTAAGTCTGAGAAAAGCTTCTAGAGATATATAAATATGTGTGTGTGTGAGGGTTGCATTATTGTATTAAATTTGTGTACTTCACAGTCTAAACTAGGAGGAAAATCTTTTAATTTCAGTCTGGGGGGCTTTTCAAGTGATTGTCATCAGATATTTATCATAAATGTCCTACGTGTATTTGTTGAAGGCTTAACAATATCTGATGACAAAAATTATAATTATAATATACTAAGTGTGCAAATGAATATAATAATAATAAAAACACCATGCACAGCTGTTTGTCAACTAACTAGAGGGCACGTAACCTTTGTTGAAGACATGTTAGAGAGAAAACCCAAATGGAAAAGCTAAGAAACTGGAAACTCAATTCTAGAGTTGAGTGGCCAGATAAATGCGTAATTTGTGTCCCACCCACATTTTGGGTGGAGTTTCCATTCATGGCAACTTCCTACGCTCCCCTCTCTCTCTCTCTCTGCTCCACTCTCTCTCCGCTCCTCTCTCTCTCTCTACCTCTCTCTCCGCTCCACTCCACTCTCTGTCTGCTCCTCTCTCTCTCTCTCTCTCTGCTCCTCTCTCTCTCTCTCACTCTCTCTGCTCCTCTCTCTCTCTTGCCTCCCCTCTCTCTCTCTCTCTCCTCTCTCTCTCTCTCTCTCCTCTCTCTGCTTCTCTCTCTGCTCCTCTCTCTCTCTTCTCTTCTCTCCGCTGCTCAAAAAACCACTCCGTCGCCTTACTCGGGGAGCGGTCCGTTCTCGATTGCTGCGATGCGTTCAGTCCTCGTGAACAGAAGGGCGGGACCGAAGGACAGGGCATGAAGGGGATTAAAAGAGGAAGAGATTGTGCGAGGGATGTGAACGGGTCGGGTAGATACTTAGTGAAACTCAATTTGTACAAGTTCCTTTGGATAATTGTTGCCTTTGTGTGATGTTTTGCAGCGTGTCCATGCGTACGTGCGCTCTTGTTTGTGCGTCCGCCCACAAGTGTGTGTGTGTCCGTCCGTCATCGTGATGTAGGATCACACAGCTAGGGAAAGATGTATTACTTACGCAGGAGAAACTCTTTGAATTACTGGATTCTTATTTATTTCCATCTCCGTTTTCAGGTCAGACCGCTCTCGTATGTATGTGAGAGTTGAAAGCTTTATATATAGCGGAGTATTTAAAGGAAACTACGGAATCAAAATGAGGCAGAGTGGATGGAGGTGATGAGGGGAGACGGGTGAGTTGATTTCTTGTGCGGATTCTTCTTATATCTTTTAATTGTTTTATTAGATTTTTACTTTATCTTTTAATTGTTTGATTGATTAATTCACGGTCTTTGTTCTGTGGATTTTTGGCAAGTGCAGTGAGTTTGAATTGCATGGATAATCTTAAGAGATAAAGAGTGTTTGTTTTCTTCTTCTTTTTTTTTTTTTTTTGGGGGGGGGGGTGTTGGTTATTTGCTCCTTTATTCCTTAGACTCTTTCTCTTTTTATTGTTTGATTGGATTCTTTCCTTTCTCTTTTAATTTTTGTAATCAGATTAATTCTTGGTCTCTATTCCGTGGATATTTTGGCAAGTGCAGTGAGTTAGAATGGCATGGCTAATCTTAAGAGAAAAAGAGTGTTTCTCTCTTCTTCTCCCTTTTTTTTTTTTGGGGGGGGGGTGTTTGTTTGTTTGTTCCTTTCTTCCTTAGACTCTTTCTCTTGTGTTTGTTTCATCATATTTCTCTTAATTTATTTGGCTAGTGCCATGAGTATCTATGATCTGAATAACTGTAAAAGATTTTTGTTGTTAGTTTTTTTCTTAATGAAATTCACTCTTTCTTTCTTTCTTTTGTTTTATTGGGGGTGGGGTTCTGTGTTGGGGGTCTTAATTGTTTCAGTTTCTTTGATTGTTTACATTTAACTTTTAATTTTGTATTCTTTTGCTTTTCATTTAATTTCTTACTTTGGCACTTTCTATTTTGATTCTATTGGATTATTCCTTTGATGTTTGTGTTGTCATCTCTGTGATTTTTTCCAAGATATGTTGTGCTTTAATTGCATGGATTATTCTGGGGATATGTAGTGCTTTTCCTTTAATTTCTGGATTGATCAAAGACATTTATATTAATTAGCGAGTATGCATGAATTGTGGTATGCTAGTACTTCCTATTTTTCCATATAGTCTATTCTTTGTTATTCTGATAGACTTTTTTCCTCTTCAATAAGCATCATTCTTTGTTCGAGGGGGTCCTCTTTCTCCCTCCTACCCTCTCTCTGTCTCTCCCTCTCCCTCCCTCCTTCCTACCGTCTCCCTCCCTCCCTCCCTCCCTCCCTCCCTCCCTCCTTCACACCCTCTCTCTCCCTCCCTCCCTCCCTCCCTCCCAATCTCTTGATCTCTCCCACAGAGAGGTGAAAGCGGTACCCAAAGTTTTAATAAATGAACTACCGGTATACTTCCAGTAGGCAATTGGTTAAACATTCTGGTTTATAGTTGATCTCATTAGAAATAAGGTATGCCCAGTTCAGCAATAAACTAGGGATCCAGGAATTAATTATGCAACAAAAAGTGTTAAGAATTGACGTACCAGAACATGAATATTATTGTATATGCTCTCGTGATTTAAGCCACAAATATTAAATTTATTTATTGTTATTTTTTTTATACCAAAGGTGTTATTTGTTGTCATGCTAGTTTAGTTATGAGTTATGTTATTTTTTTTCACCTTCACATCGGTTTTGAAATCAAATACCATACAACCTCCTCGCGACAAGGTCAAGCCGTGGGTGAGGGCGGGGCTAGTTAATATGACATGCCCACCCCCTGTTGCCATGGAGACAGCTAACTGTATGTGGGAGGGGTTGAATATCTCCCATTTTGGAGAGCAGTGGGGGTAGACAGAAGTGAAAGGTGGTTTCACGTGACGTGATCAGAGATCGATATTCCTCATTCTCCTGAAGACTACTCAGTTGTTTTCTGCTGTTCTTTGTTACAAGACTAGGGCTACATTGTATAAACAGTACAACATTCAAATGGAATATACTGCTCAATGTTTGAGGAATTTTGTCAGTTTCTTCAACATCTTGTGTCATAGAAGCAACCAGCAATTATTCATCATTGTGTAAGTTCTACTGCAAAAAAATGATTGTTTAGTACATTTTACTTTTAATGTTACTGTTTAACTTTTACTGTTCTTATTCTTTTTTACCAACTTACTTTTATAATTCTTTTGAGTTTCTACCATAAAGAAATAAGATTTATTCATATCTTTTAAATACTCTTAAGTTTTAAATCCCTCAAGTTTTTGGCTTTCCAGACCATATTTCTCATCCACCTCTCTGTTTATTTTCCACTGGTTCATAGAGAAGGGGGTAATTAGCAATTTCACTTGCATTATCATAGAACATAGACTTTCAAAAGACCACTTTGGAGCAATTTTAGTAGCCTCGTGCATCACATATTGTTATTGAAATGTCAAATCCTATCTATATCGCCTTTTACTTTAAAAGAACATAATTTCTTCAGACAAAACAGTAAGATATTGAAATGGACTTGGAATTCTGCCCTCATTGTCATGATATTGTAAATTACTATGATTATTAGTATTATTATTACTATTACTACTACTACTACTACTACTACTACTACTACTACTACTACTACTACTACTACTACTACTACTACTACTACTACTACTAATAATAATAATACTACTACATTATTACTACTACTACTACTACTACTACTACTACTACTACTACGCTGCTACTACTACTACTACTTCTACTACTACTACTACTGCTACTACTACTACTACTACTACTACTACTACTACTACTACTACGCTGCTGCTACTACTACTTCTACTACTACTTCTTCTACTACTACTACTTCTACCACTACTACTATTGTTATTATAATCATTATTCATCCTGAATCCATAAATGCAAGCATTTTATTTATAGGGAAGCTTTTCTGCTCATAACAAATCCTCTTGGCACCACAATTTTAGTTTTCATACTAAAGATTTTCCAGGTTTTCAGTAAATACTCAAAGAGAATATCTGAATTTCTCTTTGTTACCTTACAGGCTTATGTCAAATGGGGGAGGTATTTGGAAGTTATGAAGAGAGCAGAACAATGTTTCTCTTACATGTATATTTAAAAGGAAAATTAGCAAAGTCATGGTGATGTAAGATAAAGTTTGTTGACAAATCATACTCTTCTTTTTTTTCTTCATATCAAATGTGCCAGGTACATCATGGTGCAATTCATAGTATAACCATAATTTCCCCTCTTTATTTATGGAAATATTGTTAAAGATTAGTCATGAAAATCATCAAAATGTTGCCTTTTAACCAAATTATTGATCATACCTTCATCAATAGAATTACTCATTTGCCCCCTTCTGATTGGCTGAATAACCTTTAGCTTTGTTTAGTCCAGGACCTTGCATCTGACTCAGTTTAAACTTTGAACTTTTTGTACCAGTGATTCCCTGGTACAGTCCGTAGCGCCCGATGACACATATGACACATTTAGTGCCCACCCCTTTACACTGATTCATGGTTGCCTATTGTTGTTTTCATGCATGACTGCTTTCACATGTTTAGTGTGGACTTGTCTCGTCTACTAGTCTCGTCTCCTAGACCCATCGCAAAGTTCATGGCTGTGTTTAAACTAAGAGAAGGTTGAGTTCTGGGGAGAGGTGAAAAATAATTTATGAGTGTTATCATTGTATTTTGCAAGTGTGAAAGAACATCAGATAACAAATGTTCCCTGAAAAGCATGGCTCTTCAAATGTCTTCAAATGCTAAATCTGTGTACAGTGCTTGTAACTTTACCAAGACTGGACTAAATTTCTTATCATTTTGATGATTCCAAAACCTTGCAGTACACACCAATACTTACAGTATATGCTAGATGATCAACCGGTTCTGATTGATTCCACAACGTTTCTTTCACAATGACCAGAACTCAACTTTATCTTTAACTGACATAGATTAAGTTACATACAAAAAGGGTGGGGTGGTTCATATGTGCAATATTTTGGGATTTGAGAGCTTTTAGTGAGTGGTTGTTACGTAACAAAAAGATAATTTTTGAGTTTGTTTCTCACAAAAATATACATGTACATCTTACATATAGGCCTAATTCTGTTTCTGGTTGAATTGAGTTTCTTTCTTTCTATTTTAGGTGGGGGGGGGGGGGTGGCATTTCATTAAATGCTACATTATGATGTTAGTCATTTGTTAACAAACTCAAAAAGATAATAGTTTTGTTACTCACATATATATAGATATACATGTACATATAGGCCTACTTCTGTATGTGGTTGAATTGAGCTCTTTCTTCTTTTCCATTTAATGGGGGGGGGGGGGCATTTCATTAAATGTCTCAAACTTATTGGCTGATAGGAAATAGTAGGCTACATTATGATGTTAGTCACTTTTAGCTTGTATTATAATTCATGGTATAGTTTTCTCTTTAAACATACATGTAATATTGTATGCATGGCCAAGCCAGAATTGCATCACAAAAAGTGTACTTTCCAATATTAATATCATCATGCTTTAGTTCCCTCAGCAAAACAATTAGTTTATTAAACTACAATTTATTTATTTTTACATTCATCAGTATGTATGGTGTAAAATGTTGTTTACATTGGGAAATCACTACTATTTCAAGCCTTGACACAATGGACTTTGAATGTCTGAAAATGGACTTTGGACAATATTTTGTATTGTGCTAGCCTTAATGTAATGTACTATTAATATACATACAAGCATTTCCAGATCCTTGTTTCCAAGATTTAGAGGAGATTACCCAAAATAGATGTGTCAAAAAATATATATATAGCCAAACAATCGTGTGGTAAAGAGATTAAAACATGTGAGGTTATCAAATTATATTTTGCCAAGGCACTTGCAATTCCTGTACTATGTACAGATTGTGAAAAATTGAAGACTTTTCATTCCCTTTTGACAATTTGTCCTTTTTGTATAAATTCAATCACATCACACGTGGCTGATTATCACAATTTTATTAAATTTGTTAATTAATTTTCCTTTTCAAAATCCATAACTACTCACTAGCATATCTTTCTTTCCAGTGTTTGGATTTGTGTAATCTATTTCTACATCTGTTGTCTCACAAAAAGCTTGAACACTAGTTTACACTACATGTCCCTTGCTTGCTGCCTTGCTAATTCAAATATGTGAAAAACTTGTTTCTACATTTTAAAGAAAATTCAATGTTGACAATGAAATGGGTCTCAAAATGTAGACTAGCATATAGTGATTACGCAGTATTTCACCCACCCTCATTTTATGAATGACTGGATGACGTAAATAACTGCAGTCCTCTGTTTTCATGAAATATGAAATTGCTGTGTTTCATCTAAGTTAAGCATGGAATATCAAGCTATTGCAGACATATTTTTAGGGATATTTATAGCTGACATTAATAATTTTGTAGTGTAAAATATTTGATTTTCTTTTTCTTTATTTATCAGCTCTCCAAGCAATGCCTTTGGTGTGTATACCTTTCAAAGGGTCTGCATGTTAGACTACTCCTGTGTTATTGGGTGCATTTACACAACCTAATAAACATTGCACTGTGAATCATTCGTTTATCACTCTGTTTTCTAAATGCACACACAAAGTAGTGTGACTCACACTATAAAAGGGTGGTACGAATGCAGTGAACCCCACACAATTTGTATTTCTGCAAATCATGGCATGTATTAACTTTGGGTGGGGTAGCTATTTATGGAAATGGCTCGCTCAAAAATTCCAAAACAGCCCCCATAATCTGGATTTTTTTTTTTGAGGATGGGTGTAACCATGCCGGCAAATTTTTAACACTTGTTATTAAAACGGTTCATTCCCGTCTCAATCTCCATCGGAGCAGTATGGATTTTATTTGGATATAAGCTAGAGAAATTATTTGGAACGGATTTCTTCATCAGGAAAGAAAATCTTGTACTCTTACAACTGGACACTACAGCCTGCTAAAGAGCAAATTTTGAATATTAGGTAAATTTATTTTGTTCTTGAATTCTTGTGTCGATCTCTTTCTCTCTTTGTAGTTATATATGCATATGTGGAAATAGAATGTAAATTGGGGATTATTACTAACATTGAAATCAGTCACATTTATGAGAAGAGAGAATAACAAGATGTTTATAGAGAGATGGCTCATTGTTTTTTTGTTTCTTGTATAATTTTTTTAATTTTATTCTTCAGGATATCAGGAACTAAAATATGACCTCTTTTCTCTCTTGTTGTTTTATATTTGGTACATGCTTGAAAGGGAATGTAGAAAGTGAATCATTAATGTGAATCGTGTTTGTGACATAACAGGGAAGTGTTTTAAAAAGACATTCATCAAAATTGCTCATGATATCACTCAACTGGTAATCAGTGACTGAAATCAATCAAACGAGAGGGACAGACAGACCGAGAGAATGGACGACGGGCCGGGCGTCAATCACGTACCCTCCCTGGTCACATGACCATGCTGGGAAGGGCGCATCGTGACGTGCCGTCTCACCCTGACATTCAGTGATTACGGTCTCAATTCAGTCAGTCACATGAGGAGCACAAGTTTCATTCACGGAGATCGACGGTTTTGATCTCTTTCTTTGCTCTCTGTGTCTTATTTATTTTGCTTCCCCTCTCTCTCTTCTCTGCCCCCCCCCCTCTCTCTCTCTCTCTCTTTCTCTCTTTCTCTGTCTCTCCTATGTGCCCCTCTAGCTCTCTATATATCTCTCTATCTCTGTCTTTTCTCTTTACTTTCTCTTTTTCTCTTCTCATTTCCTTTACTATTGCTGTCGTTCTGTTTCTAGTTCCACCTTTCCTCTTTCTCTCTATCTGTCTCTTATTGTTTTAAAATCTACCTGTATCTCTCTCTCTCTCTCTCTCTCTCTCTCTCTCCTCTCTGCCCCCCTCTCTCTCTCTCTCTCTCTCCTCTCTGTCCCTCTCTCTCTCTCTCTATCTCTCCCTCTCCCCCTCTCCCCCTCTCATTCTCACTCTCTCTCTCTATCTCTCTCTCTCTTTATCTCTCTCTTTCTCTTGTTCTCTTTTTCTTTTTCTCTTCTCTTTTCCTTTTCTATTTCTCTTGTTCTGTTTTCTCTCCCAATTCTGTTTCTATTTCCACCTCGCCTCTTTCTCTCTATCTGTCTCTTTCTGTTTCTAAATCTACCTGTATCTCTATTTGTCTGTTGATTTATCTATCACGTTTTTTTTCTTTATCTGGTTATCTCTTCATTTTAATTTTGTCCCTCCCCCTCCTTCCTGTTTTCCTGCAATTTACTGTGCTATGTTGTCTTCTTGTTTCTTTCCCTCTGACGTATTTTCTTCTGCATTCACCTACTTTAGTAAGAAATTAAAATTTTCCTTGACTATGTTTCCACTTTTTATTTTGAATTTGTTCCTTATGCATTTATTCCCTTTTTACCTGATTATTTTTTAATTTCTTCCCCTCTCTTCACTCCTTGCCTTTCCTTTTTCCTCTCCACCCCCGCTCTCATTATACACAAGATATATCTCCCTTCCCCCGTCTCTCACTCTCTCTCTCTCTCTTTCTCCCCCTCTCTTTTTATCTACTCATACTATGCCGTTCTATCTTCCCCCTTTGTCCTTCTCTTTCTCTCTCTTTGTCTCTCTCTCTCTCTTTATTTATTTACTCTTAATGTTATTAACTCCCTTTCTATACTTCTAGATCTCTCTCATTATACACTAAGATATATCTCCCTTTCTCCCCCTCCCCCCCCCCTCCCGATCTCTCTTTCTACCTCTCTCTCTCTCTCTATCTCTCTCTCTCTCTCCTCACCCACACAAACACACACACCCTCTCAGCAGCGCAGCTAGCTATGACCTCTCTCTTTGTGATCCTCAGACATGAGTTTGTCAGAAATTGTTTACTGTGGTCAAGCAGGAAGTGGATGGGTTTACATAGGTAACTAAGGAAGTCGGCAGATAGATATTCATCCATCGAAATGACGGAGTGTGTTTGCGCCGAAAGGTGATGAACGTACCATTTCAGGGTTCATCGATGTTAGAAGGGAACTGGGTGAAATGTTAATATGCGTTTCCTCCATGTGATTGTATGTTTGAAGATGCGTTGTCATGGTGATTGTTCATTTTGTTTTCAGGACTGTGATCATAAGCCCTGCCCTTTATCCTGGTTTCTAAATATTTTGAGTGAATTTATTTGCCTTTCCAAAAAAAAATTATCCTGGGGTTAAATCGATTGTGGTACTTTGCACTTTACTTCTTTTCTCTATTGATCCTTTTTGTGTGCCTCCCTCCCTCATTTTGTCTCTCCTCCCCCCCCCCCCCTCCCCCTTTTTCTTCCTCCCTCCCTCAATGTCATATACTGTCCCCCCCCCCCCTCTTCTCTCTCTCCCTCCCTCCCTCCCTCCCTCCCTCCCTCTCTCCCTCTCTCTCTCTTATACCCTTTTCTAACTGCACTCTATCGGAGTCACACCGATGAAAATACCGATTGAATTGTCCTTATATGTAAACAAAGGTGAAACCGCAGTTTTCCCCCTGTTGGTTTCTAACTGCCGGTAAAATTCACTCGCTGTGGCGAGCCCTTACCGGAAATGAAGAATTATTACGTAATTATTAAGCCCGCACTCCATCTAGCTAGCATGCAGCTTGTTCAACCATAAGTCAACAAACACAGCTGGTTACGGTAAAGCGCGCGTATACTGCGACCTTTGACCATTTTAATCGCTGTTTTAATCGCCCTTTTCTCCCGAACGTTTTCTAACTGCACGTTTCATCAGTGTCACACCGATAGAATGAGAATTTCTCCTGCTCTAGAGCAGGAGAATTTAATCGCCTATTTCTCTTCTTTTCATCGGCTATTTAATCGCCTTTTTCTCCTCTGTTGCTTTCTAACTGGCACTTTCATCGGATGCGTCCGGATGCATCCGATGAAAATCGGTGCAGTTAGAAAAGGGTATTAGTCTGTCTTTCTTTCTTTCATTATTTCTTTCTTTCCCTACCCTTCCAGTTTTATTGTTCTTTTTCCATTTTGATTCCCTACATATATGTCCCTTTAGTGCTCTTTATCTTTACAGGATTATGGAGGCTTAACATTTTCCCAGAGCCCCTCCCCTGATTAGCGCTGGTTATACCATGAACAGTCAGTCTGAATAATCGCAGTAATGTTAATTTTCTTTACTGCTCGTTTACAAATTATTTTTGGCTCGTCATCATTTTCCCCTTTCCCCCTTTGTTTTTCTTTTCTTTTTTGGTAACCATTAAGCTTCTCCCAGAACTTTTCAAAAAGTTTCCCTTTGTGTTACAACCAGTAGGCTACATTTAGATATTTTGAAATGACTGGTCAGGCAATGATGGGTCAGTCTGAATAATTGCAGGCGGTGATAATCATCTTCACTCCCTGCGACAAATTTTCGGCTCGTCATCATTTTCCCTATTCCCCCTTTGTTTTTCTTTTCTTTTCTGTAACCATTAATCTTCTCCCAGAACTTTTCAAAAAGTTTCCCTTTGCGTTACAACCAGTAGGCTACATTTAGACATTTTGAAACGACTAGTCAGACAATGTTGGGTCAGTCTGAATAATTGCAGTGGTGATAATCATCTTCACTCCCTGTCGACAAACTTTTGGCTCATCATCATTTTCTCTATCCCCCCTTTGTTTTGTTTTTCTTTTTGATAACCTTTAGCTTATCCTAGAACTTTTCAAAAAGTTTCCCTTTGTGTTACAACCAGTAGGCTACATTTAGACATTTTGAAATGACTGGTCAGACCAATGATGGGCCGTCTGAATAATTGCATCAGTGATAAATTTTTGGCTCGTCATCATTTTCCCTGTCCCCCCCCCCCCCTTTGTTTTTCTTTTCTTTTCTGTAACCATTATCTTCTCTTAGAACTTTTCAAAAAGTTTCCCTTTGTGTTACAACCAGTAGGCTACATTTAGACATTTTGAAATGACTGGTCAGGCAATGCTGGGTTATCCCCACTTACCGTTGTCTTCTGGTGATAGAGGATGTCGGCCATGATGCAATCATATTTGATCAGGCCATTGTTGATGACCCTATTGTCCTGATGCATATGAATCATCATTAGTAGTTGGGTCATTTCACGTTAAGTGTACACTTTTTGAAAAATGGGGTTTTCCCCATTTTGGCATCTTTTAAACAATTATTATTTTATGTTGGCCATTTTATTTGATGGACCTTATCAACAGCAACCTACAGTTCAATTTTCATAACACTGCAAACATTATTTCTGTTAATTTCAGCATTTTTAGTGCATTTTTAACGGAAAAGGGATTCTCATTTCATAATTTTGATAATGTTCATTGATATCTTACATGAATCTATTGAGAGTTGTGTAAAATTTTAATGTTTTAGTGTCAGCACAGCCACTATGTAACATCATAAAACTTATTTGACCAAATTTGACCAATAAATGTGAAAATGATGAATATTTTTGTAAAAGGCATCTTTTCCGTTAAAATTAAAAAACATGTCCTCTCCATAACATTGAGGCCAGCAGCAGTGACTTAAAATGATATATATGGGCCTAAACTCTATTTAAATAATCTTCAGAATGTTTGAAAATGAGGACATGTCTCAAATCAACGAACAAAATATGTGATATATATTTTATTGCTTGGTTAATTTGATGACTTTATTTTCCGTTAAAAGTGTGTCCTCTCCATAACAGGTATTTTCTTCATATATTAAAGCACTGAGGCTTGCACTATCTATGGCACTGGTATACAATAATAATATGCCTCCATTTAATATCATGAAATGTGATTTTCCATCTACATATCTATAGATGGTCAGTATCTCACACTAATGCAATGTTAAACTGAATGTCCTCTCCATAACAGAGTTACCCATTGTTAACAATGTACAGAAACAATTATTTTTTTATAGTATAATCACTTCCTTCATGTAAGAAAACATTGATATGTTGTTCCACTCAGTATAAGAATTCATTAAATATCATGTCAACAGCTATAATTTTATTTTGGTATCGATTTTCATTAATTCCTCTATGTAATTGGGTAATTTCTGAATGCAAAGACAGAAATATTCTCACAACATAGTCTGATATTAAATACATTTTAAAGTGCAATATTTGTAAGTGTGTAACTGACAAAATCTACTGATCATTGCAATCATTTACCACCCTGGTAGCAATATAATGTATGCCATTAGGTTGTTAAGGAGAGGACACATTTTTTTAACCAGGCACTTCAAGTAGGGAAAACAAATCCTCTGACCTTTGCCCCATATACATCCATCCCTATGTTTATGTAGTCAATACATTGGAGCATGGGAGTGCATGCACATAGCAGTGTTTTCCTTGGACCAACTGCAATGCACCACTTTTACTTATGAGCATGTGTGATGTTGGTCAAATTATGCAGCCTTGACAAATATAAGTCAAAAGATTACAGTTATTGAGTGACCATGATTTAAATTTTTACAACATTTAACAATTTGTCCACTGATGCATATTGTTTCAACACAATAAGGAGGGTGGACTAATGCACAATTTGGAATGTAGATTTCGAAGAGGACTTTAATACTTGCATCACATATTATGCATGTATTTGTACGATGCATTAAGCCAGAATATGTCACTGCAATTTAATATAAATTGTGATAGGTACCGGTAGTCATGTTTGTGGCAATATTCTATGGCATACATGTATGCTATAATATGTCAACTTGGAATGAATATCCCCAAAAATATGCTTTCAAGGGAGCAATAATCTAGTTTCTTTCAAATGGATTGAATATCATTGATCGTTTAACTTATAATCTTGCAGACAACATTGAAATTGAGCCTCATTACACATTCATGCTCTCAATTCTTTCAATTGGTTACATTACATTGAAGGTTTTTACCCTCTATTGTTCGTTTTACAGCAAGAATCGGCACAAGACATCAAGGAAACACAAAGAAAAGAATGATTCATTAATCTAAAACGTTAACAATGGCAAGTGAACATAATAAGTACAGTGAGACAATGTGTCTTGAGGTGGAATGGAAAAGGTGGACAAATAAATTTGCAACAAATAAATCAGTTAAATGCCAAAATGGTTGATCCAAGATTATTGAAGATTTTCAAAAACTTTGACAAACTTTTTAATTTTTTACAGACACCAATTTCCTTTGCTGCAATATTCATTAAAAAAAAATCATACTTGAATTAAAATGATATACCGGTACATGATGCATGTGAATGTTCTTTTTTAATAATTAATTTATCAATACTGATACTCACTGTATCCAATGCTTAACTAATGAAAGCTTAATTTATAGGTAAAATGACCTTTGGTCTTCGACCTAATGACCCATCTATGCAAAATTGAGATGAGGAGGGCATTTCCTTACACAGCTTTCAAAAGTATCATTTGTGTTTATTAAATTTACAGGTATAAGTGCATCTCATGATTGGACTTAGAATTTTTTATTTATTTTTTTTTTTTTTTTTTGGGGGGGGGGGGGGGATCACCTACACATTATATTTGTAATAGATACACATTTTATGTTGATGATCCCAGCACTGTTGATGGTTTATAGCAACAAAAAAGTTAAAAGTATATATAAAGAAAACTATATCACTTTACGACACTGATGTGTAGATTTGATCTGAAAATTTCTCAAGAACAGTCAATATATGAAGGTATAGACTTTTTGTTAAAGACAAGCAAGTGCCTTGTTATCTGTTAAGAAAAAAAAGTTGTTAAAGACAAGAAGTGTCTTGTTACTGTTGAGAAATAGAACGGTTTTAAAGACAAGCAAGTAACTTGTTACAGTACCTGTTATTCATTTATCAGTTAGGACTTTCTGATCAGTTATACCAACAATTATGGAAACCTATATTCTCATATTGTTTTTGCAGGAATTTAAAGTAAGATGTTTTTTTTTGCTTATTACTCACTATAAATACTAGTTTAATTGACAATATGCATGGTATCGGGACATTTCCTACCTTATATTGCGTTATCTAACTTGGTATATGAAAATCAAAAATAAAGACTGGTGAATGTATTGATTACAAAAAAAGTAAATTGCATTTAAACATTCAGATGTCACTGTTAAACAAAGTGTCCTCTCCATAACATACAATGTATATCAACGAGTCACTCTTTGAGAGTTTGGATTATAGAAAAAATAAATAATAAGACTTGTATATAAAAACTGGTGTATCAATAGACAATATCAGTATTGTTTTTATTGTAAAATACTGTTTAAATAACATGAAACAATGTATGAATAACAAAACTTTCACGCCATATATTCTGAGATAAAGTTGGAGTTGTAATGATGGTGAATAATTTGAAGTTTATCCTCTCCAATATATGTCACTTGGCTCATATAATGTTCCAATAATCTATTGGCATGTTCTTACAGAAATGTTAGAAATGAATGATGCATAGCAATTTACATATCAACTAATTTAGTAAGAGTTCATATTGCTAAGATTTGTTGTTAAACAAATGTCCTCTCCAAAACACGTCAATGAATTAAGTTTGGAAGCTCATATTTGATTAAAACTTGCATTCACTTTTTTTTTTTTACACAGCATCAAATAATTTAGACATAAATGCAACACTGTATACCAAATTTGAAGTCTATATAAGAAGAAGGACAAGAAATTCTCATGTCATTAAATAAATTCAACCTCCCCATAATTCAGTTTCCTATAAAATACACTAATTTTATGGCAAAATATGGCTTAAGTGAATAGGAAATAAGTGCATCAACATCTGATAAGTATAAAAAGGCATATAAAAGTACAGAAAACTATGTGTATACCATTTACAGGTATAATAAAGCTGATGTGTTCTTTGTTAAACAAAATGTCCTCTCCAAACGCCTATTTTTGTTACTGTATTTCAATCGAATATTTCTATATGTAAACATGGACTTGACGCTCTATAATTTTACACATTTCTGACATATACCCCAAACTTTCAGAATCTGTGCATCTTTTGCTCTAACAACAATTTTCATTTTTGACCCCCAGTGAGAAAAAAAGTGTACACTTAACGTGAAATGACCCAGTTAGTGGGACTATTGCACAATCAGTTACTCATAATTTTACACATTCACGTCCATACATGTGTATTCATTCATTCAAATTCATACTGGATTTATAGTTGTACCATATATTGGTATGCATGAACCTTGATCTGGTACTAAATTGGAAATACTTGTTTTGCAAGGTGAGTAAAAATGCTCAACAAATAGGAAAAAATAGAAAAGTTATGGATTTTTTAAGTTGTCATCAGTAAAACACAATTTGGCAACACTGATGCAGCTGGCGATTTCCTCTTTGCGCTGTACAGAAAGTTTGATAAACTTTTAATATTTTCTTAGTTATTGATACAGAATAGATTTGTTCCATACAGGGGTCGTATAAAAATATATTTTCTATAATATTATATTTAGAGTGAATGTATGATTGATATTTTCTTAAGGG
Source organism: Strongylocentrotus droebachiensis (assembly GCA_035222895.1). NCBI lineage: Eukaryota > Metazoa > Echinodermata > Echinoidea > Camarodonta > Strongylocentrotidae > Strongylocentrotus > Strongylocentrotus droebachiensis. The sequence continues at coordinate 39,667 of JAVYIG010011344.1, forward strand.
AAAATTTAAATTTCTGAAGTTTTTTTAGTACACGGCAAACAGGAGGGGACCTCGCAAGATACGCTACAGAGTTGCCAATCTGTGTTTGATCGATTGCACCTTCAAAAATGTGTAACTCGCCTATTTTTAATCGGTTTTTGCTCCAACTTTCACCGGCCTTCTCTCATTTTTCTGCTTCTATTAAAATCATCTTGATATCAGGGTGGACTTTCCCTTTAAGAAAGTCTATTTATAATAATCATGGTAATGCGATGGCCTTAATTTAAGAGCTAATCGATTAGAACCTTGCAAAAAAGACATTGACTTGTTTAGAGCCAGAAGGGTGTTAAAGATAAAGACCAGGGGGGTGTTTCACAAAGATTCTAAGTTGAACTTATCTGTAAGTTGGACTTAAAAATTATGGAAAGCCGTTAGCATCTTTGAAAATATTTTGTAAAAGTAATTTTGAAAGGCATAAAATGTTGATTCAAATCATTCATATTTTTTATCATCAAGGAGATTTCATGTTCTTGATGTGGAATATATAAAAAAAGTCTAAAATACTTGAATTTTTGCTTTTGAATATAATTCATTTTAAGGCTCCAATGGCTGTCCATAATTTTTAAGTCCAACTTAGTGTTAAGTTCTACTTAGGATCTTTGTGAAACACCCCCCAGTTATGGTCATGCGATTGCATTGTGAAAGAAACGTTGTGGAATCGATCAAAAAAGGTTGATCATCTATTGGTGTGTACTGCAAGGTTCTGGAATCATCAAAATGATAAGAAATTTGGCCCAGTCTTGGGAAAGTTACAAGCACTGTACACAGAAAGATGTAAATGGGACTACACACACGTGCAGGACATGTGCGTTATATCTATCAGGTCCAAATAGATGTAATAATTTACCAAATATATCAATTAGTAGGCGGTTTCTCTGCAAAATTTGTATGATCACGTATTAGTCAAAACGTATTCTTTCACATGATTGGTAATAAGAGCTTCCATTTCATTTTTTGAGAGGGGGGCGTTTCCAAAACTGGTCTTTACCTTTAACTCTGTATATAAATGGTGTGCGAATAATGCCTTTCCATCTCCAAACAAACAGAGTAACAACTGACATTCTAGGTCAATATTCCAAGGCATCACCAACATGAATCCCTTAGTCATGATTTCCCTTTAGTTTGGGATTTCCATCGGAAAAAGAAAAAAAATCAGGGAATATTTTTGGTTTAATAGGTTAGCAATGTCATTACATCATGACTGATGAGCTTAACAAGCGGTGGTACTTGTAGCTATGTTTTTCTTCCGCGAATGCTTCCTGTCATGCGAGGAAGTAGAAGGAAAAGGAAACCACAGGTGCGGACGTGCCTATGACGAGAAAGGGAAGTAGCATGGAAGTAGGAGAAGAACAGCCTCTGTGGTAATGGAGTCATTAGAAAAATATTCGGTCATTTTAATTTGAAGAAGAAAAAAAGTTCCGTGGAAAATTACGCTCTAATTCACACAAAAGTTCTTTGGGGATTTCCAAAATAGCCTTTGTGGGAATTTAGTAATTAATCAAACGTTTTGTAATTTTGATCTTTTATTTTTGATTAAAAAAGTTGTGTGAAAAGTTACTCTATTGTTATCACAAAAGTTCTTTTGGGAATTCCAATAGAAAAAGAGGGATATCCATACAGTAGTTTTTCCTTTTTTTCCCTCCAGTGATCTTTAGACAAAATTGAGATTGAGAGCTTTCAGGGGGTCTTCTAGTTGAATCTCCTTTTGCTCCCATTTGTTCCCCTTTGTTTTTCACAAAAGAATTCATGGTTTCCCCATTATTAGTTATTCGAAAAACGTTCGAAATATTATCCAAAGGCAAATCTCAGTAGCCTTCATTGTCCATCGCCCATCAAAATGTACAAACTTTACAGTGATGCATCATGTAATTGGAACATTATTTTCATGGGATATATAATAGCTAGGGTATTGATTAATGAAATTGCCCTTAAATTTATTTCTTTAAAATAAATATAATTTGTGATTTATTTATTTTTCTTATTAATTTTATTCAGCAATTTTTGAACAAAGCTAGGTAACAATAGTAAGATGGAAAAAGTAAATGTAATTCAGATAAATAGGTATACTCTATTATACTGTAGATGTTTGCCTATATACACTTGGTGATCATTAGCGCAAAGCATGGGCGTCAATCCTTACGTAATAACTATTGTTCAGGGGGGGATGAATGAATAGATCATCCCTCCCTGAACAATAGGTATTACGTAAGGATTGACGCCCATGGCGCAAAGACTTCCAACTTTGAGAGGGAATTTATGGCACAGTTGCATCAAGGCACAGTGGGTTACTCAATTTCTGCAGGTCTTTGTGAATCGTAGTAAAGTAGTATAACGTTTCTTTTATTTTTTGTTGCTTTTAAGCTATTGAAAAACCACCTGTGCCCTTAGAAATGCCTGTATTTAAGCGCCCTATAAATGTAATTATTATTATTATTATTATTAACTGCGCAGAGCTTTAGTGGGCGCGCACAGGTGATTGACCAGCGAGCTGCCCTGTCAATTGACATCTTCAAAACTAGTTTTCTTTATGCAATTTTGATTTTTAATCTGTAAAAGACGTTTCTTTATACACATTTTTTAAATAAATTTTGTATAGTCTGAACAGCTTTTAATAGGCTTGATGAAAATAGAGTAGTCATAATTAGGTCAATTCTGTGAAACGTGTCAGGTAGGTGTGTCATACATTTTGCTTTACCACATTTCCTTCCAGTTTTATGTCTTATGATATCCTGTACAGCAATCTGGTAATGAGTTGTCAAAATGCTGGGCAGTGATATTTTTGTTTTTCTTTGGATTGTTTTTCTTTTGGTTTGGTGCGAGGCTGGGGATGGTAATAATAATAAACAGTAAAGTGATAATGATAATAATAAATAGTAATAGCTGAAAAGGGACTTTACCTTTTTTGGTACGTGCCAGCCTCCCCGGAAAATCGTGGAACAAGCATTTGTTATAAATGCTGGTTTGTTTTACTTTGGTGACAGATTTGTTTTTAAGCTACTGAGAGAAACACAACAAACCAGGGAAGCAGTGTTTGTTTTTGACGATACTTTACCTCAAGTTGTATTTCATTTACAAAAGTGGTTAGCTTTGGAATATGCTTGATTGAATAGACACAGGGATTGCAAATTTGATCTGTAAGTTTTGATACTTCAAAGATTGTTTTTGTTAGTTCTTAGTTATTGTTTTTGTTTTGTTTTGTTTTGTTTTTGTTTTTTAATATCGTAGCACGCTGCTGACTGTTTTTTTCTTCTCCTTGCCGTAACTTTTCTTTACTTGAATTATTTCCAGGGTTAAATGATAATAGAATATCTCTATTGATCTAAGTCTAGTTTTTAAATTGACTAATTTGTCTTCTTATTTTCTTTTTTTTCTTCATTTTCCAGGTCTAATTGTTCAACTTACTCACCAACATGCATCCTAAATTGAAGAACTTCATGCGAACAGAAGCGATGGAGTGTGAGGTCGCCACAAGCCAAGCACCAACCTCCGATGCTGCAGTCAATGCTATAGAGAACGCATCCGAACCACAGGAGATGGCAGCAACAGTTGCTGCAACACCGAGCGACCTCGGTCAAGGAGCAACTCAGGCGAGGCTTCCCGAAGAGTCGCTGTGTCCTGTCCGGGAGGCGGAAGTCTCGAAAGAGACGCAGGCAGCTGCTCTGAAGCTGAGACGGATGCGAAGCCGGAACTCCAAGAAGAGCTGCGAGGGGAGTCATCCAGGCGATGAGGATTGCGATACAGACGATGAGCACCAGTGGTGCAGCGAGGGTATCGCCGTGTTCCTGGCACCAGAAGAAAAGGGTGAGAAGAGCGGGATGGTTGAGGATGGCGAGAGCATGGAGGTTGACCTGTCAAGGAAGACGGAGTCACACTCGAACAGTCCAGCAGAACAAGAACAGAGTAGATCCATGATGGCTTGCTTTAGACCAAAGCCAAAGAACTGCTCCGCTCCAAGCCAGCTCTATCCTTTCAGCGCAGAAACGGATCAAGGTAGCCAGACGCCAGTTGCATCAGGTGTGCCTTCGACGATATCCCTGTCAGCGGTTAAGCCGCTACTGCCTGTCACGCTAGCTTCAAAATCAGTCCCTCCCCCATCCATTCCTCACACCTTTACACCGACCAATGACGTAGATATGGACACGGGTGAATCTACTGCTGTGTCGCAGGACAATGAGGACGATCGGTTGAAGAAGTGTAGACAGTTTGTTAAGTTGGAGGAGCCAGAAAGCGAACGAGACTGTTACGTGAGCTCACAGAGTATCCTCAATGGTTGCTTGGTTGGGAACGCTCCTATTTACGCACACAACCCTTTCACGCTCATGGGTAATTTGCCGCTCATGGTCAAAACGGAGCCCAGCCTTTCCCCGTCGTCCATGACGCATCCACGAAACAGCCCCCTCACAGGGCAGTCATTCATCTCAAGGGCGTCGGGTCGAAGCAATGGATTGTTTGATTTCCCCAGTTCCATCGCTAGCCTACCACCAATAGAAGCCTTGCACTGTATGCAGCTAGAGGATTTGATAAGGATGAATTATATGCCTTTAAGCGCTCTCAAGCCTGACCAGAATCAACACGTCATATCGCTTCATGGACACAGAGCCAACGCATTCTTCCAGAAACCTGAGTCAAAGACACCCTCTGTAGGAGGTAACGTCGCCAAAATGTTCACATGCCAGCAGTGCGGCGCCACGTTCAAACACCGCCACCACGTGGTCCGTCATATGCGAGCGCACACGGGAGAGAAGCCGTTCCGGTGCGAGGAGTGCGGGGCCATGTTTGCGCGCAAGTGCATCCTGACCAACCACATCCGGACGCACACGGGCGAGAAGCCGTACGTCTGCGGGGAGTGCGGCGACGCCTTCAGTCGGAAGCATCACCTCGTCATCCACAGGCGAACGCACACCGGGGAGAAACCCTACGTGTGTTCCATCTGCGCTACCGCCTTCGCCCGCTCGCACCACCTCAACCGACACCTGAAGACTCACATCCTCATGCAGCAGGGCCACTTGAACGGGATGGCATTGCATCCAGACCATGCCATCGATCTCTCTCTACAGGACAAACTGCCGGAGCATGCAGAGGCCGTCGATCTAAGCATCCAGAAAGCTTTCATGGCGTACAACCTACCCACGACTCAGGTTCTTGAAACAGTCACTGACTGCCCCCCTCGTGTTGACCAAAAAGAAGCAGTTACATCCTAGAAATACAAATGACTCTCACTTCAAAACCGCGAACGTGCTTTCAGGAGTAATTCTTGTTCGTTTGTCGGTACTTTCCCACTGGTTCCACTGCTTGTTTCTTGTTTAAAATACATGAGGTAAGTTTGCACGAATCATACGTGTATGAATGTTTAACTTTTAAATCTACACTGATAGTGCTCTTATCCTCTTGTGCATTGGACTAGGAATGGTATGGAACAGGTTGTAATAGCAGTGGGGAAGTACTTGTCTATTCTCGCATTCCATATAAAACAATATCTAAATCACTGAATGATATCTAAACCACTGAATTAGATAACCACTGAACAGTATCCAAAATAATATCTTAATCATTCATTCAACATATTGTCAAAACTGTCTAAGCGGCCACCTCTCTATATATGTAAAGTGGCCATGCATATCTCTAGAGAAAACATGTGTTAAAGAACCTGTCTAGAAAGGTCACATGTTTGCACTGGCCACTTAAAAGACAGGTTTTACTATCATACATTGGAGCACCTTTTATACTCACAAGCATTGTACATATTCTAGCACATTCACTGCCTTTCAATAGTAATGTTGGCTGTGTAGACATGCTTGAAGTTATCCAGTTTGTTTCCCAATTTTCCTTTTTCCTTGAAAGCTATTTCCATTGCAAGAACTAAATACACTGTAATACACAAATATAGTGTTGGAAATTGATATCATTTTGATATCCTATCCTTCTTGTATATATGGGGTGCGAGTTTAGACAGACATTTTTGTAAGTTTCTGTAAGTGTAAAAAAATGTATTATGCAAAGTAATTTATTTTTATTTATTGAAATGTAACAATGCCACTGTTTGCTAATGTGAAACACATTTTCAAAATACAGTGATATTTTGATTTCATCAAAAACAACAGTATGTTGTGTGACTCTTGAAGAAGTAATGTTTCTCTGTTATTATTGTATTGTTGAACAATACATTCAGGTACAAACTTAATGTAAGAAAGTTATATTATCAGTGACTAAATACGTGCAATGGGTACAAAATTATTGGTTTACCGGTTCGAGAAGTGTGTTTTGTACTGTGCATCAAATGTAGTGAATTATTCTTGTCAGAAATGGGTTTAAAAACAAAGACTGATGCATGCTCATCCCACCTCTCATGAGTATAGAAGGGGAGTGTACTGTAGTCTGTGTTTGCAGGCACCATCCTGGCCTTGATGTACAGGAAAGATAGCATTTACAATATAACCATTCATTTTTCATTTTTCCATAGATTTATAGAAATCAAGTATAAAATGAATGAAAAGATGGAAATATAATGTCACATGGGTATTTATGACATGAGAGAAGTATAGAAAAGCTATGCAACAGTTCAAGGAAATTGAATTGCCTTTTGCGTGATCATGTACATTGTACCGGTATGACAAAAATGATTTGAAAAAGAAGATATTTGACAAGCTGAAATGTTATAGAAAGGGCATTAGTTACTTGGTATGTCATTGCAGTTTGCAATCATGGGTTATAATCAGTTCTAAATGCAGTATGCTGTACTTTTCTATAGGAAAACAAATTGCATTTCTCTATCGTATTCGAAACCTTTGTATGATCCAGAGATTTTACAAGTGGATGTTTGAATGAAGAGTTTCAGTTTAGACGTGAATCACAGAAATTATATCTTTGAATTGATATTGCAGTAAACTGAAGAGGATATTGGTATATTTGTATTTGCCATGAAATTGTAGGTGCATGGTATATAGATATGATTTATATTTACCGAACAATCTATAATGTTATATACGTGTATACCCCTTCCTTTGGCATTATCGAATACAATACTGTTTAGTACTTTTTTTCCATCCATTAGGTACATTTTTTTATTTATTGATTTTCTTTGGTAAAAGCTTTTTTTTTCCTTCAAAAAAGATAAAGTAGTACTTCAAGAAGTGAATGTTTATTCAAGGAGTTATCAATTCAAATGTTTAATCGTGTTTTGTGCAGATATATGTCTTTCGTGTTTAACTTGCCTTTGAAATATTACAGAGAGATATTGAGATGATTTATTATTATTCAATAGTGTTATATTTATGCCATGTCTAAGACAAAATAGTGTGTTCAATTTCTAATTTATTCGTCGGGTAATCTTGTCTTGTTTGTCGAGTCTGTTAAAACTCCTTTGTTTATATATGTTGGTGATATGCAAGCGATTGTAGGTGTGGCGTCAATTGGTTTCTCAGATGAAATCAATTGTTTGTAACAATGTTTTGGGGCAGGTATTGCGAAACGAGGAAAAGGATGTATGCTTTAATTTGGTGATGTGGAACTTGTGATCAGGCTATTTGTGAAATTCACTTTAAGGAGGAAAACAAGGAAATAATGCAAGACTCCATGGGGCGAATGATAAATATATGTGATTGGTATCCCCTTGGCTTTTCTTTCATTTCATTTCATTCTAATCATTTATTTGAATGTTGCTCATATGAAGACCATGAATTCTTCTAAACAACCTCAACAGTTTATCTTGTCACTTATAAAAAAAGTTTACAAAGAAAGAGCAGTCAAAAATTAATATGTTAAAATTCATAAGGTCAATTCAATTTTTCTAATTTGCCCTGCATGTTATTGCAACTAACAAAAAATTATGTTTGATTTATGTTTAAATGCCAAATGTGTCAATTTGAGGATTAAATTGTGCAATTGATAATCACTGCCAATCATTTTGTGTATGTTAATGAATAATATATTGTCATAGCTAGCCTTGGGCTATATGGGCTTATCATTCAGGGGTGTGGTTGAAAGTTACCCATGGAGTCTTGCGACTGCATTAATTGTAAAGAACGGAGAGAAACAGTTCTATAATTAATTTATCCTCAAATATTTAGAGGGATAAAGAGGAGTATTTATGTAAGTTATTCATATTTATTGGAGATTTATTTAAGAAGTGTATAAAAACAAGCATGCACGTAGACACAGAAGAGCCTGTGATAACAAGTTAGGACATGTTGGGAAGAAAATTCCAGGAAATTTTAAGGAAATGTACTATCCAGTAATTGAACAGTTTATATCTATTTTAGGAATTCCATAGTTAATTTCCCTGATATATAATTTTCAATGATACCCCCTAATTATAAAGGACAATTATTTTTTTATTTTTTTTTTTTTTGGGGGGGGGGGGGGTTCTAAATTGATCAGTTTGTCTTATTCAATTGGCCAATATTGTAATGTTGCTACATTTTATGAATTAAACAATTTCACGAATCTAAAAAAAGTTGCCATGGATAAAAACACTGTAGAATTGATTTATGATTCCCAATTTCGATGACATTTTATAAAGGAAAAGTTATGAAATTGTTCAATATGTTGACAATTTAATGATTCTTATGTTTGGTTTGCTCCAAATCATAATTGATAATGTACTTGTCCTCAAAAAGTTGGAAAAGGTTATCCACCAGCAATAGCTGAAGCAGTGACCCAAATCTGGGCTGACCGAACAAGAGCGGACATAGTGTTTGTGCAGAAATGTTTGTTTACCGCTCATGCATATATGTTAAAGCTTCAACTTATAAACCAACAATTATTTAGCTGAACCACAAAGTGTGGTCCCTTGTCCGGGATGGGTAAATACACGAATAGATCCTGTTTTATGTAATTATATACTTAAAGTATCTGTCTTGCATTGTGACGAAATTTGTTTGATCACAAAGTGTGAATAATTTGACAACTCATCCTTCTTGAAGTATTTAACTTTAAATAATACATGTATATCAAGTAGATATTAAAGCTATATGTTAAGTTAACTAGCCAAAGAATGTCAACTCGTTGATTTGAAATGTTTTCAGCAGATTTATAAACAAAGAAGCTTTATATATGGCAAAGAGAATCATTCAAAATGATTATTTATATGATGTTGTCATCAAGAAACTGTATAGGAAATAAGGGTAACTGGCAGGTTTTTTCTTAATGTATTTTGTGTATTCGGTGTTGCCTTACGTGTATGTGTAAATTATTTGTTGAGATGATTTATTTTTCTACACAGCCAGTAGAATTGTAACCAGAAGCAGAGTTCTTTTTGAAATAACAGAATATTTAAGATTATTTTCAAGAAAGTATTATCGTGGAATGTTTCTTTTCTTGACTCTTCAATATTAGTGGATGTTATGGATTGTGGTGGTGGTGATAGTAGGGATGGTGATGGGTGATGGATGATGATGGTGGTAATGTTGGTGGTGGTGATGATTATAATTAACATTTCCCATTATACTACGTAATACCAATTTCGGGATTACGTTAAATGAGACCCCGTTAGTGCGCATGCGCTAATCAGCAATTCGTTAGTCGCGTGTTATTGAGCAAAAGGACACCTTTGTGGCTCAAGAAAATCAGATATTATTATCCACGCAATCCCCGAAATTCAAAGGTAAAAAACGTTATTAGTTTCATCCTTGACATTTACTGATAACTTTGAGACGCTTATTTTTATAAATCACGCCCTTCTGAAGTGATATTTTATCGATAGAATTGTAATGTCTCAAATGGATAGCAGCACCGCTGCGTTACCTCCGTCAGCGCTTCCACCCCAGGCACCGCCTGGTAGCGCTGGAGCCACGGGCTCCGACGGAAAGAAAAAATTACCCAACTCCAGTGGCAAAGTCACGGCTGGCAAAGTCAGCAAGAGTGGGCCGGGGAAAGCTAAAAGCAAAACAAAGTCGGACTCTGAGCCAAAGGCAATGAGCGAGAAGAATCAGAAAGTGGAATCAACGGTTCCATTTTCTACTTTCAATAACAGACTTGATAAAATGGAAGCGCTTCTTGCGCGAGTGGTTGAGGCGTTGCCCGCTGCTAATGCTACGGCTGTCACCGGCAGCTCACACCCGTCTTCGTCTCGCGGCTCCACCGGGGCTACCGGCGGGGAAGACTGTGTGCAACGGCCACCGTTCGACCACGGGAATGACATACCGCCCACCGGGCTCATGGATTTTTACGGTCTACCCGCGGATGCAACCGAAGCGGGCGCCGTCTCGGAGGAAGAGAATTTTGACTCAGACATGCCTCAACCTGATAACTTTGTCATTCCCTCGATCGCCGCAAAATTTGCAATGGCATCGGATATCGGAGATCCTATTGATGAGGAGATAGCCCAATCTACTTCATATCTCATGACACACCAATTGGAGGGGAAAGTTCTTGATGAAGTAACTGCTAAATACCCAGCTCCAAGCAATTGTCAGATTATAGAGGCACCAAAGGTGAACCCTGTGATATGGGACAATCTACCTCCGATGACAAAAAGCCGTGACTTGAAGTTACAACGAGTCCAAAAATCACTCACTCATGGCATCAATGCATTTGCCCGCTCCGTTTCTACGGGCGGTATAACTGATACACAGCAAGATGCTTTGGCGTTAATTTGCAACGCTAACTTTGAACTAAACTGCCTGAGAAAAGAGCTCATAAAACCTGACTTGAATGCAAGGTTTACGCATCTGTGCAAACCTACTCTGCCAGCTACTAGACTTTTGTTTGGTGATGATCTAGGGAAGCAGGTGAAGGATCTCAAAGATCAGCAACTGGCAGCGGCCGGTGTGATGAGGGACAAATTCAAACACCGTTTTGCTTCGCATCCCTACCGGGGACGTGGCTACAATGCACCGGGGCACCGCTGGGGCTCACAGAGCCAATCCCACGGGTATAGCAGGCCAATGTCAGGATCGCAGGGTAGCCCTTTTTTAGGGTACAGACAGAACAGGAGGGGCAGACTGCCTCCGTACACTCAGTCTCAGGCTCCGAACCAGCCTCAAATGCAAGCGCCAGGTGCCCAGAGGGGTCCCATGGGCCAGCAGAGGAGGAAGTAGAACTCCCAAGACCAAGTCACGACAAGGTCAGTGAATCACACTCTGATCACATTTTTAGCGAAAATGATTTGACTAATGCTAGTACTAGTAGTACATGTAGTGTTCCCCCAGTGGGCGGTCGACTGAGGTATTTTAGGAAAAATTGGCAAGAGCTAACAACAGACCCTATTGTTATTAGGGCTGTCTCGGGATACAAGATCGAGTTTGATGTAGAAAAAATTAAAGACTTGCATGAATTAAAGGCTAAACGCTATAAACGGAGCCTCCCGGATGCTAAGCGCATTCAAGTAGAAATTACTAGCCTCCATCGTAAAAATGTTATTGAGCCCTGTGTACATGAAGAGGGTGAATTCATTTCTAATATTTTTACTACGCCAAAAAGAACTGGAGGTGTACGTCTAATCCTCGATCTTTCAGAATTGAATAAATGCATGATGTATCAGCATTTTAAGATGGATAATATCCACACTGTCCTGGATCTTGTATCCCCTGACAATTTTCTAGCCTCTGTCGACCTCAGAGATGCATATTATACAGTACCGATCCACCAAGAGGATAGGAAATACCTCAAATTTATTGTCAATGGTCAATGTTGGCAATTCAAAGCACTGCCCAATGGTCTCAGTACAGCACCAAGGCTATTCACAAAATTACTAAAGCCAGTTTTTTCTAAGCTCAGACAAGCTGGTCACATTGTGGTAGGATATTTGGATGACACAATCCTCATTGCAGAAAATGAGGAAAAGCTCAAAGCAGCTGTTAAGGCTACCACTGACATCCTTGCACAACTCGGGTTCATTATTCACCCTGAAAAATCGGTACTTACCCCCACCAAAGAGATAACGTTCCTTGGCTTTGTTCTGAATACAAATACTATGCAAATTAGGCTTCCAGAAAGCAAGGCGCTCGAAGTCGAACGCCTCTGTCAAGAGCTTATTGACACTAAAGAGCCCTCAATAAGGCACGTTGCCAGGGTTATTGGAAAGATTGTTTCAACTTTCCCAGCAGTCCAATATGGCCCTCTCTTCTATCGTACTTTAGAGAGAGACAAAATTGCAGCACTAAAAGCAAACAGAGGTCATTTCGATAGAAAAATGACACTTTCAATTGAAGCCAAGGGTGAACTTCAATGGTGGGTCGAGCATGTAACGTCTTCATTCGCTCCAATAAGAAGACCGAAACCAGACCTCGAGTTGCGCACGGACGCCAGTGGGGCTGGCTGGGGTGCTACTAACCTCCAATCATGCACAGGTGGTAGATGGAATGAAAAAGAATTGCACAAAGCAAGAAATTATGGCATAAACTACCTTGAAACAGTCGCTGCCGGGTTTGGCGTTCAATCCTTCTGTGCTGATGTGGAAAATGTGCATGTACTACTCCGTGTTGATAATGTAACTGCAGTATCATACATTAACAATATGGGGGGGTGCAAGTCCGCAGATTGCAATGAGGCAGCCAAACACATTTGGGAATGGTGCATGAGCAGGAACATATGGCTATCAGCTGCCCATTTACCAGGGAAACTTAACACAGAGGCAGACCACATGTCTAGACACTTTAACCACAAGACAGAGTGGATGCTAAATACAGATGCATTCAAAGAAATTGCTCAGCAATTTGGTTCCCCAGAAATAGACCTATTTGCATCAAGATTAAATAAGCAAGTTGACAGATATATCTCATGGCTGCCTGACCCTGGAGCTGAAACAGTTGATGCTTTCACAATCGACTGGAAACCATTAAGTTTCTACGCATTCCCACCCTTCTGCCTCATCGCAAAATGCTTACAAAAGATTAAATGCGATGATGCAACAGGCCTACTAGTAGTTCCAAACTGGCCTACCCAACCATGGTTCCCTCTTTTGAAGGGTATGATTATTGGGGAGCCAATGTTCATAGCTAGAAGGCCAAACTTACTAGCACAGCCTATTACAAATGAGCCACACCCGCTTAATAATCAACTTGATTTGCTTTGTTGCAGGTGCTGCGCCAGCCACTAGAAAGTAAAGGTTTGAGTGCAAGAGCTATCAATGTAATAGCAGCATCGTGGCGAGCATCAACGACAAAGAACTATGCCGTTTACATAAGGAAATGGAAGAAATACTGCCATAAAAAAGGCTTGAACTATCTCCAGGCGAGATCCAATGATGTAATTGATTTTTTGTCGGAACTCTTTGAAAGTGAAAGAGCTAGTTATAGTGTTATAAATTCTGCACGCAGCGCCTTGTCTGCATTCCTAGTACTTGAGGATTCGTCACGTACAGTTGGAACTCATCCTCTTATTAGTCGTTTTTGTAAAGGAGCATTCCAATTGCGTCCTCCAGCGCCAAGGTATAAGGAGATTTGGGATGTGAACATAGTGTTTAATTATCTACGAAAGTGGGCACCAGCGAATTCGCTCACGCTAAAAACTTTGACTATGAAACTTTGCACACTTATGGCGCTGATCTCGGCCCAGCGGGTCCAGTCACTGCACAGCTTGCATCTTGACTACATGAAAATCAAGGGCAGCGAAGTTCTGTTCATTTTTAAGGACCTCCTCAGCAAACAAAACCGGGGAATGTGAACTTCAACTTGAAAATGAAGGCATATCCACCAGACAGGAGGTTATGTGTACTTAACTACTTGCGGCACTACTTGCGCAGAACGGAGAGCATCCGGGGACAGGAACGCTATCTGTTCATCAGCTTCAAGAAACCGCACAAACGCGTTACTACGCAGACCATCGCCAGATGGGTGAAGGAAACGTTGACCTTGGCAGGGATCGACACAGACATCTACAAAGCTCATTCCACTAGAGCTGCATCTACTTCGGCGGCAAACAGTACAAATCTGCCTATCAAGCATATACTAGCCCAGGCAGGCTGGTCTTCTGAACGGACGTTTCGAACTTATTACATGAAACCAGTGGAGAACAGGAACGTTAACTTCACAGGTGCAATCATGACGTCCTAAAGGATGCCCTAGTTTTGGCATCGCATTTATAAGGTCAGCTGGTTTACCTTTTTAGCAGCATGTTTTATCTTGCTATCAATAATGTATACTATTGTGTTGAGCACTGGTTCGGATGGCCTACTGAGCTTCGAAATCTCATTTAACGTAATCCCGAAATTGGTATTACGTAGTATAATTGAAAGATTAAACGAGAACTTGTTTGAGATTTAATCTCAATTATATAAGTAATATAAATGAGGGTTTACGTCCCTCCCTTACCCTCCCTAGTGCTGGGTATTGTTATTAATTACAGTTCTCGTTATCTTTCTGCTTGGTTCAGTAGGCACATCCTCGGCTTTCTACGAATATTGCTGATTAGCGCATGCGCACTAACGGGGTCTCATTTAACGTAAACCCTCATTTATATTACTTATATAATTGAGATTAAATCTCAAACAAGTTCTCGTTTAATCTTTCAATCAATATCAACACACATTAATAGAAAAAGAGATAGAAGACTCAAATACCCGGTATGTATTTTATCTTTCCTTTTAATAATCGTTAATATATCTCACCTTTTTTTTAAACAAAAGGTAAAATACATATGATAATTGGAGTAACCCAGTGAAACACAATTACTCCCCCTTAAATACAAGCCCCCCCCCCCCCCAAAAGGGGGTTGATCTTAGTCTTTGTGAACCCCCCCCCCCCCCCCCTGATCTTCTCAGAAACTGGGAATTCCCCCCTCCATTTCCCCACACTGTCACGGATACCTTGCATCACAAATGACATGTTTCTACAGGGTTTCAATATACAGTTAACATTCCGGGCCATAGTTAAGTCCAACTTAAAGTTGATCTTAGTCCTTATGAAACACCCCTATGTTCTTCTCAGAAACTGGGAATTCCCTCCTCCATTTCCTCTCACTGATACCTTGCATCACAAATGGCATGTTACCAAAGGATTTCAAAATACTGTTAACATTCCAGGACGATGGATTATTTCCAGGTGCATAAATCTAACAATGGCAGAATAGTGTACCACTTTCCAGAGGTGACTTCTTTCCGAGTACACTCAGGGTCTCATTTCTGTAGAAATGTTTCTGTTAACGCTAGCTTGTACATGTAGCTAGCTTTGAAGGTCACATGACACATACATCTTTGCATGTAAGGCCCGCATTGAGACAACCAGTGTACCTGGTAAATTCCATTAGAAGTGCAAATAAACGTTTTATGAGGCTTCTGTAGGAACAGAGTCTTTACGTTCCGAAACTGGTTGCCTTTTCGGGTCCATTAATTCCAGATTGATAGACAACACTGTTACTTTCTTGGTCTCCTACAGAATCATTTTGAATGTCTTTGGCACAGGGTTCTTTTCAGGGTAAAGGCACTTTACCGGCTGCCCAATAGGATCCATCTTCTGCATAGCGCCCTCTCCCTACCAAGTGAAGAGAGTTGACACGTAGTTCTCCAAATGGAAAATCACCAAAGAGCTATGCATGGGGCAAGAAGAAAGGGTATAGAATTCAATTTTTAATGGATTTTTTGGCAAAATAAAAATCATATGTTGGGTCCATACATATTATGCATAATATCAACCTTTGATATTTAAGGTTGGAGTTAAGTATTAAGTTTTAATTTAGAATTATAGGATTCTTTTTAAAGATGCAAGTTAATTCATTACCGTTATTTGTTCAATTTTTTCAAACATTCATCAGTCTATTCTTCCATCTAGGATGCATTTATCCATGCATTCATTCATTATATCAAACAAGATTTTCTTACATGTAATTATTCATATTTCAATTCATACATGAATAATTGCAAGATCAAACAAATTCATCAAAGAGGGACTCGTTGACTATAAAAACAGTCCAGGGCCTCGTCTTACAAAACGTTGCAATTGATTCAAATCAATCGCAAGTCTCCTACATGTATCTTTTATTTAAATAGTTGCAATCGATATCAATCGCAAATAAGTTGTGATTGATATCAAGTCTTTATAAAAACGAGGCCCTACTGTTGGTAATAATAGCAAAAATAAGTGCTTGGATTATAGCACATATCACTGTGTGGTAAAACATCTCTTTGCGCTTCATAAGGGTTTTGGAAATTATCACCCAAGATTTAGCTCCATCAATCAGCACACAGTGCATTCATAGAATAAATCCTACCAGGTGCCCATTTACAACACCTGGATCGAGAGTGGCTAATGTAGATCAATGTCTTGGCATAAGAGATATCATTGACATGCCGGGGTCAGAACCAATGACCTTTGCATCATAAGCCAAGCGCCTAAACCACCCCAAAATGACACCTCTTGTATGAAACCTCTATAAACCCAATGTATCTCAATACATCGTGAGAATCAGAAATAACATTTCAAAAATTACAATCCCGCCTCACCTCCAGAATCTCACTCGCATCAAAGGCTTCTCTGCTTCGCTGTTGTTGACCCCTACCTCTGCCCTCTGACCTCTGTTCTTTGACCTCCGGTGCTCTGAAGATAGAGTTCATGAGGGTCGCGTGAAGCTTGACCCCAAGGTCATTCCGACTGTCTTGGCACAGCTCTGACGACACAAATCTCTCCTGGATTCGGTTTGCGATCTCTTGTAACCTGGAAAGAGATAAAGTTATAAATATCAAAATTGCCTACAATTATTGAAATACATGCACCATGAAAATTATGTAGTACTGGGCCCCCGTCTTACAAAGAGTTGCAATTGATCCAAATCAATCGCAAGTCCTCTAATCAATCGCAGGTTTGCAGTCCCCTATCTCTCATATATCAACTCTTTGTGAGTCGGGGCCCTGAGCTACAGTAAAGTGTTGGATATTATCTTCTTCTTTTTTCTTAATTTTAATAATGTCTTGAAAAATCTGTCCATATGACGACAGGAAGGAAGATTAATATATGGGTGCCAACAACGGCATGGACTGCCTATGAAATTAGTTGATTTTACATGTAGGGTTTCATTATTTATAGTTTTGGAGTTATTCAGCCAACGATGTGAATAGAATTTTTGATATGTTCTTATTAAATATGTCTTATTGTTTTCCCTTACTGAACATTTTTCCTTTTTTTTTTTAACTTTGTGGATGTTTTTGTCTTACTTTCAACATTAATATGTTTACGATATAATAAAATCATCTACTGGTATATTCATGATCAAAAATCTGCCACGGAAGAGCAGTGGGGCAAGTTATTTAAAGTGTAGTACGTTTCACATTTCTGTATCTTGTGCCACACAGATAAGTGAGTATAATGCATAGTTACTGTTTTTTCATTCCTACTTGCCACTCATTCACGCATTTAAAAAAATATTAAAATATCAAATATCAAAAACTCATATTCTTTTTTCTGGCTCACTTATTGCCACCCCCCCCCCCCTCTCTCTCTATCTCTCTCTCTCTCTCTCTCAGACTCTCTTTATCATACCCTTTTCTATCCCTCCCCCCCTCCTACTTCTCTCTACCTCTCTCTGTGGTAGTGGTATACCTTGTCATAAGTAAACGAGCCGTAAGTTTATTCCCAGATTGTAATCTGTTTTGATAAATACCTGTCTGTTCCGTCTTGCATCCTGACTTTGCCGTAGAGGACATCTACCCTTCCAGGATCATCGTTCATGTATTCCAGTCCTGCCAGATCAATCAAGAGAGGATTCCCTTGGAGTATTGGACTGAGGAAGGGAGAGACGGACAGACAGAAATAATAAACAGATCTTTTTTATCATTTTAGATTTATTAAAAGTAGTCACCCGAAGAAAATTCAGGTCAACTGATAATTATGGACAAATTATATATGGATGGAAAGATTTTCTCTTGAAAAACACGATTAATTTGCTGAAAAATCATATAGATATCACTGAACGGCGTAAAATGCAATTTTGCAGCTACATGTAGTCGTGTCTCACATGCGACGTCACAAATCTTGACGCTCTACAGAGGACCGATGAAAGCTGAAAATCTGGATCTCAAAATTAACATTTTTGAGAGATGATTACTGCGGCCCCAAACATATTTTGAAGAGTGAAGTTGTTTATTTGATCAGCAAGGGTGACTACTTTAATAATAATAATAATAATAATTAAACATTTCTGTATAGCGCATAACACATACCGGTAGACATAGTTGAATGCCTCTATGAGCTTTACATAACAGAACACAGGAGTGGAAATGGTGCACTGGGTTCATAATTGTGAGAATTGTGTTATGACTCTTGGTCAGAAACTCAAAATCTTTTTTTTTTCCTTCTGTCTTGTTGTCTTATTGCCAACCATCTCTCTCAGACTCTCTCTATCATGCCCATATATATCCCTCTCCCCAACTACCTCTCTCTCTCTCTTTCTCTCCTCTCTCTTTTCTCCCCCCCCCCCCCACCCTAATTATTGATATTTCTTATAGAAGTAACAATAGAAGCTCATGTTTTAAATATAATTTTTGGATTTGATTTTTATTTCTGCATTTTTCTAAATATAATAACTGAATAACAAAGAACATATAAACGTAAGGTATAATACAAAATATACAAACCATAATAACTTCATGTCAAAATGTTCCCCCCCCCCCCCACCCCAATTACATCTTTCTTCCTCCATATCATTCTACAAACAAGGATGTTTAGAACTTTACCCCATAGAGTACCAGTATTTCCATTCACCAACATTTAACCATACTGTTGCTGAATAAGTTTCAATACATGTTTCTTAACTTTAGCAGAGATTCCTCATCAACTGCAACAATTGTAAATAAACACTTACTTGATTATATTTTCCAGACAATCATTCAGAATTTCTAGGGCTGCTTTCTGTTTGGAGAAAAGATAGTGGGAGAATATATGTGACATTGGTGAAAAATAAAGAATATTTCAGTACAAATCAGGTTTACTACTTGCTACTTTGCTACTTTGCTACTTCTACAAAGAATGATTTATCCGTTAAAAGAATCACTTTAATTAAGAACTAAAAAAATTTTGAACAACGAATCAATATATAAAGCCCTTTCACGCAGAGGTGTCGTGGTCTAGTGGATAGGTCACCGAACTGAGGATAATATGGTTCAAGGTTCAAGTCCCGGTAACCTCATTTCAAATGTTATACCCCTGGAATAAGTATTATGCCATATATATGTATGATACAAACATAAAAATTCAAAATGAAACACTTTAAATTCTATGAACGCCAATTGTTTAAAACAAATTTGTAGCAGAGTATGGGTCAAAGAAGAAATACATACCACTTCTCCTTTGGTCAGCAGTACCAAAGTGACGATGGTCAGATGAAGTTTTTGAGGAATCTGGAATATTCTCTCATCAACCCCTGAGCACTAGATAGGACAGAGGACAAAACAAACAGATTAACTATGATGAACCGTACGTAACATCACCAAGAATGGGAGATAAAAGTAGATAGTAATTATTAAGTGTCCAAAAAATTAAGAATTAAAGGGGACTCATAATGAAAATACTATTAGTCTATGGTCTTAGTAGATAAGTAGACCCCAGCTTTCTCACTCCGAGGTCGGAGGGACCGCATTTGTGTTCCCAAGGGGGTACTTTTCACACAACAAAGTCCGGCCCGTATTGACTTTACACACCAGATATAGGGGGGTGCTTTCAAAGGGAAGAAACATGCATACATGTACGTGTACCCTAAATAACACTGAGGGCCAGGAAGTAGACATGAACCCTCCCAAAAAAAAAAAAAATAATAATAATAACTAAAATTAACAAAATGAAATAAAACATAAATAAATTAATCAATAAATAAAATAACAAAATGTTTTTAAAAATATTAAAAATATTAAATCAGATATTTCTTCTTTCAATAAAAGCTCATGTTTTGAATACAATGTTGCAGCAGCACCGAATCCCAAAAATTAAAAACAAAATATCTTTCAGCCATAGGCCTACTTACATGTTTGCATTCCTTCAAGACGTCCTCTCTGAACGCCTGAAACCTATCCATGATATCCTGGTTGTTGAGGGGGATGGCAACAAAGTGCGTGAAGGGGATCCTCTGACGAGCGGTGGCGGCCATGACATCAATCCTGGTCTTGGCCGAGGAGACACCCTGTCTCGTCTTACCGCTGATGGCTGGGGGAGAAGAAAAAAAATTGTTCAAGCTGATCTTTAGTTCTGGGCCCTGTAACACAAAACTACCATTGATGGTTTCTTTGCCATCAATGGTAACTACCATGGAAACCTTGATTTTGATTGGATGTTGAGCCCTGTTACCATGGTAGTTGCCAATGATGGCAAACTTACCATCAATGGTAAGTGTTATGCAACGGGCCGTGGAGTTCTGGACCTCATTTTATCAACATTTATGACGGATTCAATCACAAGTAATGTTAGTCATCTTTATTTTGGAAAAAGATAAAAGAAGGTACATTTAAATGTAAATGCAATGTAAAACAGCTAGAAGATTCACAGATTGGTCAGTTATTCATAACCAAAAAAGCACTACATGAACACCAGTTATCATCATCACTATAGACCAAAATGTTGTGGTGCTTACTTATTTTGTCGATATGCTCATTGCCTCTAGGAATGTGGATCTGGGTGCGCGTCTCGTGCTCAAGCCTCTTCTTCGTTTCACCTCGGGCCCCTATGATCAGCCCGAAGAACCTTGAGGGAACGTCGATCACCAACCGGTAGCCGTCCCTCGTCTCCTCCATTTCCAGGGGGTCACATGACACATTCTCCGCCGTCTCTGCCTCGTACATTTCTTCATCATCTACAGTATATTCAGATATCACATTATGTTAAAGGTATAGACCAGTTCTGGTCATGAGATTGCATTGTGAAAGAAACGTTGTGGAATCGATCAGAAAAGGTTGATCATCTAGCATATACCGGTAAGTATTAGTGTGTACTGCAAGGTTCTGGAATCATCAAAATGATAAGAAATTTGGCCCAGTCTTGGTAAAGTTACAAGCACTGTACACAGAAAGATGTTTATGGGACTACCCTATATCTATCCAGTCCGGATAGATTTAATAATTTACCAAGTATATCAATTAGTAGGCGGTTTCCCGGCAAAATGTGTATCAGAACGTATTAGTCAAAACATATTCTTTCACATGATTGGTAATAAGAGCTTCCATTTCATTTTTTGAGAGGGGGGCATTTCCAAAACTGGTCTTTACTTTTAACAAAAGTATGTTTTGTCTGTTTGGGGTAAGAAGGGCATTCATTTGCTTGTTACATATTTTTGAAATTATTGATTTTCTATGTACACTGTATACTTTGTTTTCAAGAGGTAATGTAAAACAACCTCTGAATAACTAATTATACTTCAACAACCTCTGCTTCTAGTTAGTTCATCTTTTCTTGTGCCATTACTATTATATTTGTCTTGTTTCATTGTATATATTTTGTAATATACTTATTCATTGTATTACATTTTGCATGAGAAATAAAATCATTTGAATTGAATTGAATTGAATTCTGATAGAAGGGCATTAACTCATATTAGAGTTAAAGGTAATACAAAGTTTTGGTATGGGGTCATAAATTTGGTTCAATTGAATATAATATTGGAAGCATATGCGATCCTACAATATTCAGTGATCGTTGTCGCAGTTAAAATTGAGTCTAAAGTTTTGAAATTATAAATAATTAACTCTTTATGCTGTATAGCTCTCTCTCAAGGTTAAGATATTAATTAAGTTATAAAACAATGTATTTTGACTAAATCGACCGATAAGCTATTCCCGTTTGGAAATTATATATCACAACTACATATTCAGAAATTTTCATGGTCGCAGCAACTATTGTATGGCCGTAGACGCTATTTGAAATTCATCAAAATTTACAGGGAGCACCGGTAAATTTTTATATTCAATTTTTCTCGAAAGCAAAAATATTTTAGGGG
>JAVYIG010011345.1:0-61550 GCA_035222895.1 Strongylocentrotus droebachiensis
TTTTTTTTATGATTTAAAAATAAAAGCTACATGTTCTCCTTTCCTTTTGCATACGCCTGACAGTTTATCACTAAGAAAACATATCTTGTCATAAAAAGACATCTTGATGGTAATAAATCTTGAGCCTCAGTCGAAAGACAAATATTACTGATGAATAAGAGTTGTCCTATAGATCACTTCAGCAAATCGGTAACTTCAGATTCTCATGAGTTTTATGTACTAGGTGATATAAACTCATAAATAATCATTACTGTATTAACTTTGTGTTGATCACTATTTTCCAAACTTTCTAGCTAGTTGGATAATCTTTTTAAAATTTCGTTATTCCAGATGCGTAATTATTTTTTCCATCTTGTGTGCTCTTTCATTTCGAGCTTTGAATGAGGTCATGTCATTTTGACTTTTCAAAATGAATATTGTTATCGTGGATCTCCGGTGAATATAATTATGCACGAGATTAAAGAGGAACGAGAGAAACAGAGCTCTGGGAGAGAGAGACAGAGAGAGAAAGGGGAGAGTGACGGGTAAAGGGAGAGAGGGTAAGAAAGACAAAGAAAGGGAAAGAGAAGTAGAGTAAGAAATTGAAAACGAAAGAGAGAGAGAGAGAGAGAGAAGGGGATAGGATAAACGTAACAAAAAATACAGAACCAACAATTTTCCTTGACGAAGCCTTGACCAAATCTAATTTTGGACGTTCCAGCTTCATTCAGAGAAACCTTTTCTTTTAAATAGAATTCTGACAAAATGTCAAATAAAACCAAACAACAAAAACAGCAAAAACATAACGACCTTCTAATGAATATAATGAGAATAGCGTCAGTACAAAGACCTACAGTGATACCATTTTGAAATGAAACCATAATAGGTTACGTTATCAATCTTTGAAGAAACAAAAACACCGACGACGAATAAAGATGAAGACCCAAGGCCAGCAAAATAAGGAAATACATTATGAAATAACAACAGTACAACAAGTTTGTTATTCAACAGTATGATAACATACAAAAGGAGAAGCAAATTAAAGGAAGAAAGAAAGACAAAGAGAAAAGAAATAAAACCGAAAACAAGTGAGGAAATGTAAAGAAAAGAAAAGAAAAGAAAACAGAGAAAGAAAGGCAAGAAAAAGAAAAGAATAGCAAAGAAAAGAAACACAAAGGCAATTCCACGTGGGCAACAATATACAGGTTAATACTAACATATTCAAAATTATGGATGTTTTTGTCCTGGGGACCTATTGACGAGTTATTCCATTAACCTGATATCAATGAATGAACTACAATACTTGGAATCCAGTCCGCATACATTACTTCTTGATATGTCGGGAAAGCCTCGGGCAAGCTTTCAGGTTATCAGCAAGAAGCTTCGTTTAAAATTTATGCATTAAATTTGAATACGTTAGTAAACCGGTCTAATGCATAGCTTTTCTTTTGCAAAGAGTTGATAAGTGATCAGGCGACCGGCACTTCCCAATCCATTATAATTATCTTGGCAAGTTTAACAATAAGGGAGTTTACAGATAGCACATGGTACAAATGACCCCAAATATCCACAGATCTTTTACACATGGAGAAGTTCCACTTTGAGCATCTTAGAATAATAATTGCCAAAGTCCTAGATGTGCTTCATGAATACCTTTTGTTTGACCTCTTGAAAAGAAAACTTCCACCTGCGTATCATAGAATGTACCGTTGGTCCATAAATGAATAATGTTACATAAATTTCATGAGCGCATATCCAGTATTCATCTCTGTGGGTTTTACCATTTTGGTACAAATGACCTTTATCTGCCCATGCGCAGATTGTATCTGTAAACTCCCTTATTCAATGCCTTGCGAACATTGTCAAAAGACTGTCAGAACAAGGAATTACTCACATAAGTATGTAATATCAAATGGCCCTGACTGGGATAACCCTTGGAATAATTTTATTTTACTGGGTACCTTTGCGCAAAGGTCGGCGCAAAACCCTTAAAGGGGCTGTAGCATGGGAAATACTGGATGACGCCATCTACATCTTCTTTTGGACAACTGCAAGTAAACGAATGGACTTGATTAACTGGGTCAGCGCGCGCTAACGTTAGCGAAACAGACCGAAGTTCTCTTCACACTGCGGTTTCTCGCATGTTGCATGCACGTGAATACGGGTCGCAGGCCTACTGCGGTCGCGTCTTCAGTAGTCGGCCCCGACTCAGGCTACAGGAAAGACACGGAATCTCGTCATGCTACAGCTCCTCTAAGGCCAGTGATAATTTGGCACATTTGGATTTTCAGTCATTCCCTTCCCCTGAATATCTCAACAATAATCAAGTAACTTACATTCATCTGGATCTGCTCCACGATTCGTCTTATTTCATGGTGCCTCATTTCTGGGGATTCCTTTGGTGGTGGCATCATCTTGACAGACGGGTAGACGGTGAAGCTTGGTGGGGACATCCCCTGTTGTGGATGCCCCGGAAGTACACTCCCTGGCATCATCCTAGCTCCTCTAGGACCAGGGTAGAACCCTCGAATCGGCGTCTGATGGTACCCGATGTCTTCATCCTGCATGGACGCCGCTGACATGACCGGAGATGGAACCGATCCTAGCGGGGAAGAATGGTTAGATCTCTGTGATGTCGGTGCTTGTGCCGCAGGCGTTGCAATGGTTGCTTGAGCCGGCATGCTATTTGGCAGCATGCCGTCAGTGGCGGTTACCGATGGCGGGTAACCTGTGGTGGATTGTCCTTGAAGATATGGTGGAATCGAACGATTTGGCATGCGTGGCGAAGTATGTGGCGGGGCATGTACCTGTATGGCGGGTTGATGGTGGTTTTGGCTCGTGGGTACCAACTGCGTTAGCGCCATTTGATTCACCTGCGATGGATGGGGTTCACTGTGTTGCAGATTAGATGCCTCTGAGCCATGGACAGCGCCCTCTCCGGGTGTTCCACCAGGGAGCGGCTGCTGCTGAGGCGGCGTCGTACCAGGTCCATGTTGCTTTGCCATGTGCGGTAAGAAAAGCATCTGGGTCTGGCGGGGTGGTGCCATGGTCAAGGTTTGTATTTTTGCGGGTGGCATTCCATCGCTACATTCTCCTGGTGGTACATGGTCAATGTAACTCTGCATGCATGCCCTTTGGACTTCTTCCAAGCGTCGTTTTCTTCGCTGGTTACCGATCCAATTCTAGATTTAAAAATAAATAAATAAAAAACAAGGAATAAATAAATCAAAAACAAGGAAAAAATAAATCAAAAGCAAGGAAAAACATAAAATTAAACTCATTCAAACCTCAACAGGGATTTATGTCAGGTATCATATTGCTTGATTATCGACACAATAAAACGGAATTTTGTTCATGCAAAACAGAATGTCCCAAGTCTATTATTTGTTGGAAAGAATATCTCTCCGAGATTCTTGTTTCTTCCCTTCACTAAGCGAAAACGGGATCTTGGCTCGCGCGACTTCCCGAATCATATTCCCCAAGATTTTTCTTCCCATTCTGACAACCATGCGTCTGCCCCTGACTGAAATAAAAGAGATAGAAAGAGAGAGGGTGAGAGAGACCGAAAAAGAAAGCGAGAGAGAGAGAGAGAGAGAGACTGAGCGAAAGAGGGGAACGGAAGGGAGAATTAGAAATACAGGGCCATAAATTCCTTACCCTAACGACATCGAATTCAAGAGCTGCTTCTTGTGCACATTGCTGGATCTTTTCTTGATACATGAGGCTCTGACCGACCATCCCTTGTTCAAAATATTTCATCAGGGTTCGTTTCTGCTCCAGTGTGAACGTGTGTCTCATGGGAATCTAAAGAAAATAACAGATATTAAGTGAAAGTTCCCAATAACAAAACAAACGATCAAGAAATGAAACACACACACACGCACACGAAAACTGATACACGGGAGTCCGTCCGACCATCCCTTGCTTAAAAAAACTTCATCATGGTTCGTTTCTGTTCCAGGGTGAACAGGCGCGGATCCAGGATTTCTTAGGGGGGGGGGGGGGGGCTCAATTTTTGTTTTGCTCCCGAAAATTTGAAAATCACGCCGGCCGAAATTTCGCTCAGAGGGAGGGGGGGGGGGGGGGTAGTGAGCACTAATTTTTTTTTCTCGCTTAGTGGGGGGGGGGGGGGGGGGGTGAGCACATTTTTTGGGGGGCCCTCAAAAATTTGAAAAATCGCACCCCCCCCCCCCTAGAGCGCCAGGGCGGGGGAGGGGGGGGGGGCTCATCTCCAAGAGAAGCTCAAATTAACGGGTTTTTACACGGGTTTTTCCCCCAGGGGAGGGCCGGAAAAAAAATCCTCTGGACGGCCATGCGTTATGGCTCAAGGCATGGGCACACAGAAGATTTAGTTATGTTGGGAATCGGGGTAAAATGCAATAAATTATTGAAAATGTATTGCATTTTCTTTTATTTTTTTTATTTATGGAAACTGCCCCCTACCCTAGCCCCAGCTGCGTACAGTCATGGTTCAGTGACAAAGCAATGGCCTCGTAACTGTGAGGCCCCAGGATAAAAACCGTGTCGATGTGCTATATTAGTGCCCTTTTGTTGGGCATTAATCCTCATTACTGTCATTTATGACTTAAGGGCATAGGTCCCCTAGTTGATAAGCATAGTAGCATACATAGGCTTTAGCAGTCACGCAAAGCACACATTGGCAAATCATTGTTCAATAAAATCTGAGAATGTATACTATTATCTAGATCTATTATTTTTAAATTATTTTTAAAATAATTCCATAAATTGGGATAAAAAAATAATATTCCACCTTTATGAGCGACAGTGTACTTCACGGACAACTTAAAAAAAAAAAAAAAAAAAAAAAAAAAAAATCAAATTTGATCTTATCATTATTGTATGTTCTTATTTTTGTTGTAAGTTTTCCTTACTCCTGTACTATTTATTTACATGTCTTTTGTCTATAGGGACCCCTCTGTAAAACAGCATTGTTGTGCTAACAACGCTGATGAGTAGGGCCATCCCTCCGTCTTCCTCTTATAAGTGTGTCTTTATGATTGTAAATTTATATTTGTTGATGTTTTTTTTAATTGACCGAAATACATACAATACAATACAACACCACTAATTTATCACCCGAACATCTCCCCTAGATAACTAACGTTAATTACCAATCTAACAAATACCTCGCTTACAGTTTATTTTGTTTAATTCATATTAAGCCTTTTATTATTATAAAAAATAAGTAATCCCCTTTAATTAACTCCATGAGTAATTGCATGAGATATTTTTTTGCTAAAAATTGTTCCATACAGCCTATTATATGACCTAATGTTTAGGTCGCATTTTCTTTCGGGGGGGGGGGGGGGAGGGGTGGTATTATTGATGATGATTGTTTGACCTGACTGCTAAGAAAGCATGTATATCCTTGTAAGTCAACAACCACGGGTCGACGGATTTAAGTCCTCTCCGAGGGACTTGGTAATGCGGATTAATGCCGTACCAAAAGGAACGAGCGCAATGACTTGGTTTCGAACGCGGGACCCCCGGCTACGAGACCACTGCTCTACCACGATAAAGTGCGTATGTGTCTCTATATTACAATTAATGATTATTTGTCATGGTAACAAGAAGGAAATGATTTATTAAACAATTCAAATGTGGTGACGAAGATTTAACATCATAACACCATAAGGGGATGTTGCGTGAAATATAATATTAAATAAGGGCAACAAATCCTGCATTTGGTTTATTCTTCATGATCTGTATACCATACTAAAGTATTTCTTTGATTTTTTTTCTTCTGATGTTCACAATGATAGCCGTGGTCATTATTACATGTGATTTTCATGTTAAGCCACTAATTTAACATTCGAAATTTCAACAAATAAATAAAAATAAAAAAACTGCATATTCGGTCTAGATATGACAGAACCCCCTCTCTGTGCGATATTGTGCCCGTATGCTCATGGATATTCAACAAATATGGAAGTACATGTATAAAATTTTGTTTGAATCTCAATTATTTAATTTTCCAATTAAAAAGGCCATTATCGTGTACATGCTCTCCCGGTAACTCCGGACAGTGACGTGTTTTTGCAGACTTTAATACATTTACATGTATTTATGATCCCCAAATAATACCGTATTATAATAGCGTAGTGGGTGTATAATGTTCTAATTTTAGTCTAGCCCTAACTATAATTCTGCAAAGGAAGGACTTATAATAATGCATTGTCGAAAAATATAATTCCTTCTCTAGATCATTCTAGAATCTAGATTGTATGATCCATCAAAAATTGGAAAAGATTAAAGGTAATACAAAGTTTTGGTAAGGGGTCATGAATTTGGTTCAATTAAACATATTGGAAGCATATGAGATCCTACAATATTTAGTGATCGTTGTCGTGGTTGAAATCGAGTCTAAAGTTATGAAATTGTATATAATACACTCTTGATGCTGTATAGCTCCCTCTCAAGGTCATGATATTAATTAAGCTATAAAACAGTGTTTCTTGACTAAAATCGACCGATTTGCTATTCCCATTTGGAAATTATATATCACAACTACATATTCTGAGATTTACGTGGTAGCAGATACTATTGTACAGCCGTAGGCGCTATTTGAAATTTATCGAAATTTACCGGGAGCACCGGTAAATTTTTATATTCCATTTTTCTCGAAAGCAGAAGTGTTTTATGAGCTAAATTTTCTAGTGCTTATAATACATCCACAGGGACATCTAAATATATCAAAATGGTAAAGAATCACTATTCACCCAATTTTCAAAATTTCCCAAAACTTTGTATTACCTTTAAGAAAGCGCTACAAACCAAGACTGGGGGTGTAAAGGTGAAAGTGAAAATCATTTTGTCAACTTTTTGATCCTTTTTATTTTAGTGCTTAAGAATATCATAGGAGAAAGGGACGCTGAAAAGATTTGCTCTTCAAATGCATATACGAAATATGACCATAAGTAATTGAAATATTTGGAACAATTATGCGACAGTTTGGGCAGTCCCTTATAAATATTCTGTGTGCAGTGCACGTATATAGCATTCAGTAAGATTGGGTCAATTCTTATCATTTTGATGATAGCAAAACCTCACAGTATAGACCAATTTTGCAATTCTCTTATTGACCCTTTTTCATTGCTTTCAGGCAGCTTCTAACACAATGTTGTAATGGCTTGACCCGAACCCCATTTCATGAACTATTTTTGTGGCTTTACCAATATTCAAAATTGTCTCTAAATGCAGATTGGAGGTCTTAACTGCTTTGAATGATAATTCCAATAAGATCAAGGTTTTTCTCATCGTTAGTTCACTAAAACATAAAATGAGGTATGGTTCTAAACTCATCATAATATACATGTATATATATATATTTATAGCCGAACACCCATTAAGAATCTATTTTTCGCATCCATAAAGCGAAATTCTGGAATCTTGTATACAAGACATACAAGTACAATTGAAGACATGGAAATTATTTAAAAGTATATTTGAATATCTATACGTAAGCATAAAAAGAAGAATGTTTTTTTAATTTGAAATAGGTAAAACAAACAAAACAAAGGAAAACAAAAGGAAAACACAAGCGACTGAATTTAGGTATGAAGGAATGTGATTTGTGCCCTGAATTCTATTCCAAATGATTTATGTTCCTTTTATGCCCTTTTAAAATCAGGAGTCAGACAGTTTGATTTTGTTATTCAACGACTATGCAAAACATAGCTCCCTCCCACCCACCCTGAAAAATAAAAGGTTAGAAAGTCACGATGTTATCACCTCGCTTTTCCTGTTAGTAAATCCTTTATATACTTCCTAAATGCGATTTTCCGAATAGGTTGAAAAACTAATGAATAATAATCATTTCATTTAAATGCTTCCGTGTGGGGTTTAATTGGGAATTTTCAGACATGTATCTGATAATCTACGTCTAGTGAAATTGTCATCACCCGTCCGAAAAACATAGGGCTGGAGAAAAAAAAATCGTGATTAATTTAAAAAAAATATATATATCGATTTATTCGATTTAAATCGCGAAGTTTTATGAATTTCAATCGATTTTGTATTACTTGGAAAATAGTCATTGATATACAAATAGATCATTATTATTTTTGAGATCGATTGGCTATCCAGCATTAGCTGTAAAGTATAATGTACATGTTATATCATTGAAAGGTAGAAGACGGCAAGTTTGATTTAAAAGAAATTAACATGCTGTTTAAAATTCTATTTATGTGTTCTAATAAAAATAAACATAAGAATAAACAAATATATATTTACATAGTACTTAATACGAAGACAATGTCTCAAAGTGCTTTTACATGCATTAGTATCCGGATCATTGGATATTCTCCATGCACTCCCTGGGGAACATTCCAGCCAGCCAGCCACAAACGAATGCTGATGGCAAATTACACCCATATGACTTGTTTTTTTATTGAGATAATCAAATTGGGTATAATTTCCACAATGTATAGGCCTACAGTGATGGGTATGGAAAGATCTTGATGGTCTCATGCATAATTTTTAAATAAGGACAATTTTCATTATGAATAATATTTATTGAAGAATGAATCATTTTGTTTAAAAATATTCCAAAACAAAAATATACAAAAAGGACTGCCACATTTCTAAAATTTGCAAAGAAGAGTCGAAGATAAGCATGTAAAACATGAATAACTCAAATCATATTTATCAAACAAACAGGGTATATATTAAAAGTTACACCATTTGTTAAATTAACATTGTAGGCCTACGTGTATCGTATGGCATTGTGTACATGTATTTATAAGTCATTATAATCAAATTCAAAATATTGTGATGTGCAAGTTGAATCAAATGGAAATCCAATGGCAATAATTGTAAATGTTCCACTAAACCAACTGACATTTTATCAATTGCTATATACTTGCTATTTAAAAAAAAATCTTATCATGAAATTATTTTTTATTGTTTACCATTATTATTACAATTATCGTTATCACCTTTATCATTATTATTATGACGATGATATAGGCTGATGATATTTGTAATTATCATTAAAATCATGATTAGGCTTATTTGTTTTAATATTAATTGTTATCATCATCATCATCACCATTTATATCATCATCTTCATCACAATCATCATCAATACTAGATCATATTGACCATTCTTCTTCTTCTTCGTCTTCTTGTAGTCCATACCACTATATTCTAGCTTGAAATTGATCTTAATTTGATTTGGCAACAACATATATTGAAGGCGACCAATTTGTTTTCCATATTATTATGCTTAACAATAAGTAAGGATCTGTATATAGGCGCTTAGTTATTTAGGCCTATAATGTAGACCAGTCTACAATAGATTTTGTATTGATTGCAATTTAGATATAAATGCGATTAAACAGGCACTCCAAACACGTACATATAATTATATTCACAATTATTCCGTTTCAGGCTCCTCTCAAAGATCCTTTAAAAGTTACAGTTTCCAAATTGGCAACGTATTATGATAATGATTAGGTGATTAAATATGATGGCAAATCACCCCGTCTAGCTAGCTCCTGTCCAGCAGCCCGCGACCGCGCAGTGAGAGAAACATATATATATATGATTATCGTGAAATAAACATATATTACACTTTTTGTTCATATAGTAAGAAGTATCATGACAAAGTGCAATCTTCCTTTTCGAGGATGAGTTGATTTTTCGTTATAATGATCAAATAACTTTTCAAATACACAACAAAATAAGTCAATCTTGTTCCGCCCGGCTTGTTCCGTCGCGGAATCGACGGAGGAGACGACGATGAAACGCACACAGTATATCACACACACACACAGATTATACACTCACGCATTCAATGACGTCCCGAATCATGATCACACACAGTCAGTTCTATTCACAGGTTCAGTCACTGTGAACAAAATTTCGTCAAAATGTTTCCTTACCCTCATCCCTCTAGATGATAAAGACTGGTAGGCGTTGGGAGGAAAATTCCCAGATGACATCATTTTGATGAATTTGAGAAGGGTTTAATTTCGATAAATGTATCTATGAAATGAAATTTGACTGACAAATCAACCGGATCACACAATCATGGCGATCAAAATCTAATTTAATTTAGTCATTGCCCACAATGCATCAGTTGATTGATTTCACCTTCGACCTGAATAATACAACAAAGGAGTGCGTGTAAAATACGGGAACGAAAGGGTTAGCGAAGAAGGATTTCTTACATCGGGATTTACTCTTTCCGGTCTTAATTTGCATCATATTTCGCATTTTTGTTTGAAAGAATGGAAAAGAAAGAGAAGGATTCTGGTGGCAGCACCAACACTAGCGGCGATGAAGGTGCAAAAAAGAAAGAGAGAAGCAGCCCTCCGCAGACCCAACAAGTGACTGCTGCAAGCCAACCCTCCGCCTCGGCATCCGCCTCCTCGGCTAGCGCTAGTGGAGCTGGAGCGGCACAGAAGCCGACTATGATGATGATGGCATCTTCTAGCAGTGGGAAGACCTCGGGCTCTCATCAAGGATCAGGGAAACATCATCCTACGCCAGTTTACAGCATCATGCCTCCTTCATCGAGCCATGGATCAATTCACCACAAGGGCCACGCAAATGGAAGTGATGAACCTCTCAGAAGAACAAGCAGGAGGAAAAGACCTCGGGTAAACAAAAGAAAAATGTCAATCATGACATGAAATATAATTTTGTGTTGAAATTGCCAATTAATACAGTACAGATGCAGATGCAGGCTGTGTATCTGGAATTCTGGATCTGGACAGTTAATTAAAAACAGCAATTTGAAGAAGTTTACAAAATACAAGCAATAATAGATTTCATTAACCAGGTTAACCTTTTTTTTTGAGACCCATGATGACATGTTCATGAATTAACGAGTGATGATGATGAAGTACAAATAATATTGGTGTGTGTTATGAATATATAATCCCACGTACTGTATTAATTCTATTATTGTTTAATGTTATAAAACTGGACTCACTGTCATTTCATTTGAAAACAAACGTACTTATGCTTGAGAGTTTTCTTAAGCTTGGCAATCTAGCCTAGAAACTCTACTGATAAACTAAGGAAACAAAAGAATGAATGTCTTGATGAAAAGAAGGAGGATGATAGTTTAAAAAACTGTCAAACCGTTAACCTATTCAAAACTAGTCTCAAGACACATTTATTAAAAATTGCATTCGATGATTAATTAACTCTGTTCACTTTGATGCGTATTCCATATGTATGTAATTTGTATGTTTATTTGCATTTTTAGTTTTGTATAACTGTAATTGTATAATGTATATCAGTCTATTTTGTGTGTATAGCGCTTAGAGACTTCGGTGGTAAGCGCTTTATAAGTAAAGTTTTTATTATTTAATTATTATGATAATGATGATGATGATGATGATGATGATGATGATGATGATGATGATTATAGTGAGGATGATGATGATGATGGTGATTATAGTGAGGATGATGATGAGGATGATGATGATGATGATGATGATGATGAGAAGGAGAAGGAGAAGGAAAGGAAAAGAAGAAACCCATAGCAAGTTACATGTATACCGGTAGTCATTCTATGGTTGTTTGCATGATGTTTTTTATATGGATCAATAAAAGAATCTATCTAGACTACTCTAGATCTATCTAGGATGTTTTTTTCTTCAGGTTTTCTCAGTCACCTTAATCATAACATTATTCTTGCTCTCTTTCTCTTTTGAATCAGGTGGAGTATCGGGAGATGGATGAGAAGTTGGCCAATCTTTCTGAGGATGAGTACTTCTCAGAAGAAGAAAGACAGTCCAAGAGAACGGCAAAAATCCCGGAAGAAGAGGAACCGGAAGAAGAACTGTCGGAACCCAAAGGTATTTTTATTTTCCCCCTTAATTTTACAGTTAAGAATTCTGAAGACAAGAAGTTTTATTATCTGTACTTTCAATTGTAGATTAGACCTAGGATGCCTGAAGGCCTAAGTATTTGAGAAACTGGGAACTTGATGAATTCAAATTATCGAAGACCTTTGCCCTATTTGCTATGTTTTTGTCTTGCCTGCCATTTTCCAAATGGCATTGATAGGTACATACATGCTGGGAATGTATGTTTTTATAAATGTTACAAACGGTATTCATTTACAAGCTTTAAAAAAATATCACTGCGATGAAACCTGCCTTGTCCTACTCTCTCTCTCTCTAAGTGCCATATTGATTGACTTTGGCGATCATGCTGTTCCACAACCCTCGGTTCCTAGCCTTCTGTATTAGCACCACTTCCAGTTCTTTCACTCCTCTCTCTTCCAACAATATCTGCAGACTGTCCATCCGAAGTATCCTCCCTCTTCCCACAATTTTCCCTGTCAAAGCAAGATTCTCTAGGCCTTCAGTATATTAAAAAAAAAATGCTGTAAACTAGAACGTGTTATTACACTGATCTGCAGGTTTGGAGGGTGCTGCCTTCTCTGCGCGTCTACCGCACGATAAGATGACGTCTCAAGAGGCTGCTTGCTTTCCTGATATCATCCAGAGTCCCATGCAAACCCAGAAACTATTCTTGTACATCAGGAACAGGATCGTAAGTCAACTAAAGTTTCCCAAAGGACAACGCAAAAACACTTTCCAAATTGTTGCATAAGCAGTACCTCTGAAACATGTACATGTACTATTCTCATTCAATTCATTTACCGTATTTGCCGGCGTAAAGGCCGCAGTATTTTTGGAAGAGAAAATATCAAAAAGTCGGGGTGCGGCCTTTACGACGAAAGAGTAAAAAAAAAAAAAAGTCAAAACCAACACGAATTTGCACGTATGGGACTAGAAACGGTAAAATAACAATACCACTATGTTACAGGACATTTTCAAACATCTTACCAACAATTTTATCTTGCATTGTTGACATGAAGACGAAAATAAACGTCCTAACACAACAGTTGCCGATAGATCTTGATCTAAGTTCGTGACAATGCATTGCAAAGGTAAAGGAAGGGACAGTCTAACGGAGCTGCCGCGAACATCCATCGGAAGTCGCCATTTTGTTTTTCCATTTCATGCAGTTTCGCATTACATAATGAGGAATGGTATTATTCTTGAGGAATTTTTCTTAGACATTGTTTTTCATGTACATGTATAACTAATACAAAGGTGCTGCAATCGGGCTGTATAACCCATTAGCAACTAGAAATTTTGTAAAAATTGCCTATTACTCACTGGAAGAACTTGCAATATTTCTCTCTTTTTGACATTTTTCTGAAGAATATGAATCGTGCGCTATTTTTCTATGCTAAATCCTACTGTATACATCGTAAGGATTACGCACGTAGAACATTATAACTGTAGGCCCTACAACGGATACTATAGCGCGTTGAAAGCGTACGAAAACGGACGGGCTGTTTCGGGCGGTTCAGTGAGTAAAAGGAGGGGCGGTTTCGGGCGGTTTAGTTGCTATTGGGTTAAAGAAGAGCTTAATTCCAAAAGGAGCTAAATCCATTTTTGATGAAAATTGAGTTATTGATATCAGAACATTGTTCACTTAAGTACCGTCTTTCAACAAAATTATTTAGCTAAATTTTGGGAGCAATTATGAAAAATTGCACCTTCTGATATCAAATTTCCTTAGACGCCTGTACAAAATCTGGTAAACATTTTCTTTTTTCCCAGTAGTTACAAAAATGAATTTAGTTCCTTATGGAATTAAACTCTTCAATTGTAGATTTCCTCTAATCTTGGTTTTCTCCTTTGTGTACGCATAGCTTCAACTCTGGCTGGAGAACCCTAAAGTACAGCTGACCTGTGCGATTGCCCTTCCACAGATTGAAGCTCCGTACAACAGTAAGTTATATGAAATAGGTCATTTGTTTAATATTGAGTATCCTATTGGATGAAAAGGTGTCACCGGACACTCAATATTTTGTTAAATGAGCATGACCATGCAATATATCATCCTTTTTTTGCATGATAAAATGTGTACAAAAGTCAATTAGGCTGCAAAATCAGTTGAAATCGTTCTAGTGAGCAAAATCATATAAAATGATACTGTACCATTTTGCTTGGGATTACATAAAGATTTGTGATTTTTTGTTCATTTGAACACAAGATAGGATTATGTTTTTGTTGTTTATAAGTACAGTCAACCCTGCTTTAGTGACCGCCTGTCTACAAAGACCACATTTGTTGTTTCCCTTGGGTTTCTCATTGAAACATGTACTAAAGGAACCTGTCTACAAAAAACACTTTTTGTGTTTCCCTTGGGCAGTCGATAAAGACAAGTTTGACTGCATGTATGTATTTTTTTTGCTTGTAAAAAATAAGGTGTAACATTTCCATGAATAAATTTGAATTGAATTGAATGAAGCCCTTGAAAAACAATGGTTTTGGTTTTGGAGCACTTAACATTATGTTAATTTTTTTGATATTTTCATTATCAGTGACTGTTGTAATGTATTATCCATATAAAATATAAAATACCAATTTCATTCAGTGCTTGCAATAGGAACATTTATGTATTTGCATTGTATTGGGGGAAACAACTTTCAATGCTCATAAGTTCCAAAAATGATAATTTTCCCGTTTGCTGATTTCAGGTGATGTCCAGCTCATAGTACGTGTTCATGCCTACTTAGAGAGGCATGGCTATATCAACTTTGGTGTCTATAAGAGGCTGCAACCACCAACGCAAAAATCTACATTCAAGGTAAAACATTAAAAAAAGACCGCAGTAACCGCCATTTTGGAAATTCTGTATGAGAAAAAGGGAGATTGTAAGCACTATGCCCAAGTATGAGATGCACAGAAAGTTAATGACATCATTCTTATTAGGATTTCTCTCTTTGGTGATGTACAGATGGGAGTAATCTATTTTCTGTTTGATTAACTCATGTATTAAAATCTAATTGATTAAAACCTGCGATCAACATTGCCACCAAGTTTTTAATTCACAAAAAATGTCATGAAGTAAATCACAAATAAGTTGATGAATCTTGCTCTATCATCCAAGTGTCTCGAACCTCCAAATTAAATGCGATCGATTCAAAGGACAATCTTTATTTTGAAAACTTATTCCAGGTCATCATCATTGGCTCCGGTATAGCCGGGCTCACCGCTGGGAGGCAGCTCCAGACCTTCGGCATCGACGTCATCCTCCTTGAAGCCCGCGATCGGGTCGGTGGTCGAGTGACCACCTACCGTAAGAACAACTACGTGGCTGACCTCGGTGCCATGGTGGTCACCGGTCTGGGTGGGAACCCCATGACCATCATCAGCAAGCAGGTCAACATGGAGCTGGCAAAGGTCAAGCAGAAGTGTCCACTCTTTGAGAGCGGAGGGCAAACGGTGAGCTTTGCTGATATGAATTTATTGATTGAATGGTTTATTTAAATAAGTACATTGCAGGTGAATTACAATGTACACTGCAGGTGAATTACAATGTACATTGCAGGTGAATTACAATGTACATTCAGGTTAAAATGCATAGTGTAATCAACTTCAGGATGTATTCCAAAATATGCAAGCCACATTCTCTTGTTTCAAAGCCGGTATTTCTGGATGTAGTGGGTTTTGTTTAGCCAACGAGAGGGGTAAATTTAAAAACCGGTTACTTCTTGTATTCAATCAGAATCACTTTTCAGATGAAAGGAGGGGGAGTTAAGTTGCTAATGAATTGGACCCTACGAGCACCTTTGACTTATCACATTCACTGGACTACAAGGAAATCTATTCGTTTGTGACAAAATACTGTATTTTTAAATCTATTATAGGCCCTTTTTCCATGTTTCGTTTTTAATATTCCATCCAATATCTGCAATGCACAATAGGGGAGTTTTAAGATGTATTAGTGATGAATGATTAGTTGTCAGCATTCTAAAGCTAATAAATAGCTTAAAGTCTGTACCAAATTATTAGCTAACCTTAACCGTGATCCTGAACCCAAACAATGTCTGAGAAAAATTCCTCAAGAATAACACCATTCCTCATCATGAAAACAAACTCAATCCAACTCAAGCCTGAACCTCTTACTTTTAACAAAATAAGGGCGGCTGACAATATTTTTGATCGTTTTGCTTTCTTTTTCAAGCTTCATTACCATGCGAAGTCCCTGTTTTATATCAATTTTTTTTCTCACTCTACAGCAAATCCCCAAGGACAAAGATGAGATGGTTGAAAGAGAATTTAATCGATTACTGGAAGCCACCTCCTACCTCTCTCACCAACTAGACTTCAACTACCTTAATGGCAAGCCTGTCTCATTGGGCGAGGCTCTGGAACTAGTCATAAAGTAAGCCTATGCTGCTTGTAGTATATTTGTTATCTTAATTGTGATTTATGATCAACTTGTCAATATCTGATTGATACTGCAATGCGGTACTTTATGCATGTATTCCATGTTTACTTCAATTGTTTTTGATGATCAAAGATATTCTGAGTCATTTTGTGTCACTCAAAACATGACAGGTCTTTGATTTGAACATCTACATTTTCTATGTCTTTAAGTGTGTTTTTGTTTGATTGGAATTCAGTGCTGGGTTTGTTATTCACTGACAGGCATTTCATTGATGGTCTTAAAGTAAGGAAAATTGTGTTAGTCTTGCCTGTGACTTACACAAATGTGCCTCATTCATCGAAAGCAGTTTCATTATTAAAGATATAGGGTTGTGATATATTAAAATGCAGATAAAAAACACTTTTGTTGAAATTAATGAGTTAACATTGATTTATCCTTCAGAATGTTTGGTTACATGTGTGACATATGTGACACTCTTCAAATAATGGCATATTGTGTCTTGTATATGACTGAACAATGTACCTTATTTGTTTCACAGGCTACAAGAGAAGCAAGTCAAAGAGAAGAAGGGAGACTATCTGAGGAATATCATCCTTCTTCAAGATGAACTGAAGCAAGTGCAGTCTAAGGTATGTACTATTAGTGTGTGTTAACCAGGCAAGTAATGGATGCAATAGACTTATCATCGTGTATGTAACTAGAAGAAAAGTCTGATCTAGCAGATCAAAATGAAGACTCAAATCTGGTTCAAATGTCATTATTCTTGCAGGGCAGATATGTGTCAGGGGAAGCATATTAAATTGAAAGACAAATGACATGTTGTTGTTTAGTTTTTATTTGGGTGTATCATTCATTTATGAATATTTACGCCAAAATCAAGTTGCATTAACAAAATTAAATGGAACCAGAAAATATAAGGGAAAAAAACCCTACGCTGTTGAATTTTTCACATTTTGCGGAGATTCCAGACAAGCTGTCTACATAAAATTCATTGACAGTTTTGCATGTAAGAATTTTTTTTTTTTTTTTTTGGGGGGGGCGGGTGAAATCTAATACATTTGTCTCCACAGAATTAATTGAATAATCTGGGCAAAAAATATTGCAAAAAATAGTTATCAACATAAGGCCTCCCTTACCCTATTATAACGTATAACATTAATTACGTTAATCAGTCATTTGACCATACAATTATTTCTTTGTGTTCTGAATGTCTACCTTTCCAGATCCTGTCTTTACAAGATAAGATCAAGGAGCTGAACCGCCAGCACAAGAAAGCAACAGAGAGCAAGCAGACAAGGGACATCACAGCAGAGTTTGTGGTTCGCAGTAAACTCAGAGATCTCAATGCAGCATGCAAGGTACGTAGAGAGAGTTTCCCCCTTTAAGCTTTAAGCCCCACTGTCCTACTTGTAGCTACTTGCTCCCTTTATATAGAAAACTTCCCCAATCGGTGCCTGTTGGACCCCCATGATCCTCTTTTTCTTTTGTTAAGTGAGAGCTGATTTGATGAGATAACCACCAATCAGTGATCTTGCAGGGAGGTCTAATCCCTCCTGGCCAAACTAGTGCAGTCAGTCTTTAAACCTGCTCAATGACATTAAAAAAATACAATGAAGTTATTACCATTGGCGTAATGTAATATGCTGTATATATTTTAGTTCATTTAGATATCAAACAAAGCTCATGAAAAGATGAACTCCTTCAGTTTTTATATCCATTTGTTATGTGATTATTGTTTATTTCATTTAAAATATAAATATGTCTTTATTTGCTCATATATTTTCCTTGAAGAATACTGTTGTTCAAAGTTATATATTGGCAAGATTTGTATCTTGCAGAAGTTTACTTTGCAAGTTATATTAGTTGTAAATGCAGTTGCGAAAACTGTAGAAGAGTCAATCTTAGGTAATTAAACAAGTTAATTCCTTATCTACAGGACTATGACATTGAGAAGGAGAAACAGAAGGAACTGGAAGAGAAAATTCAAGACCTGGAAAACAACCCTCCAAGGTAAAAATGGTTTCATTTGTCACCTTCTAGCAGTACCCAATGAAAAGGCATATTAAAAGTGAAATTGTTATTAGTGTAGAGGTGTTGCGGTCGACTGGAATGGATATGGAACCGGACTGTGTATCACAAGTAGCAGGGTAGTTCCTGATGGTGTGTTTGCCTGCAAAGAAGAGCTTTGGGAAGTCACTAATGTCCTTTGGCAAGACATTGATCTAATTTGTCACACTCGAC
Source organism: Strongylocentrotus droebachiensis (assembly GCA_035222895.1). Taxonomy (NCBI): domain Eukaryota; kingdom Metazoa; phylum Echinodermata; class Echinoidea; order Camarodonta; family Strongylocentrotidae; genus Strongylocentrotus; species Strongylocentrotus droebachiensis. The sequence goes on from JAVYIG010011345.1 coordinate 18,460, forward strand.
CCAGGTGAGGTAAATGGGCACCTGGCAGGAATTAATTCCTTGAAATGCTAGAGCGCTGTACAAGAACCGAATATTATTATTATTAGTGTTGACGTCGTGTCATATCTTTAGGAGGATCACATTTGATATGTATCAAAACAAGCTTTCATGATTTTTCCGTCTTTCTCTTTCCTCTTTTCCCCACCAGTGATGTATACCTCTCGTCCCGGGACCGTCAAATCCTTGACTGGCACTTTGCTAATCTGGAGTTTGCCAATGCCACGCCTCTCTCCACCCTCTCCCTCAAGCACTGGGACCAGGACGACGACTTTGAGTTCTCGGGCAGCCACCTGACCGTCCGCAACGGCTACTCATGCGTCCCCGTGGCCCTGTCCGAGGGTCTGGACATCAAGCTCAACACGGTAGTCAGACAGATCAAGTACACGTCCACAGGTGAGACGGGTTGATCATTGGTGGTAATAATGATAATTAAATTATGCTTGTTAGTGGGTTGTTATTTCAATTTATTAGCCAGACTTTCAGTGTTAAATAATTACCTTGAAATGCCATTTCGGTATATTTTCACGATTTAGGCATAGGCAGATACATCATCATTTACCTTCCAAATGCGAAATGGCTATGTTAATGGCACTTACCTTGCATTAATAGTGAGACTTTCCCTTTTTTGCCATTCATGTCATGAAATTCCATTTGATGTTAACAATATATAAAAATACCTCCATGTAACATTTAAATGAGTGAAGTGTGTTTGAAAGATCAATACCTTTAAAATGACAGATTCATTCAAAATTCAACCACCTCATGTTCCTGTCATATTCATGACAATTTTCATTAACATTTTGTCCTTTGACCCACAGGTGTTGAGGTCGTGACCCAGAGCATCAAAGGTCAAGGAGGAAGCTGTACATACAAGGCCGATGCAGCCCTCTGCACCCTCCCTCTAGGGGTGCTCAAGCAGGCCCCGCCCGTGGTCCACTTCTCACCCCCTCTGCCGGAGTGGAAGACGAGTGCCGTCCAGAGAATGGGATACGGCAATCTTAATAAGGTAAGAATAATAATTCCTCTTTTATATAGCGCTTAATACATCTATGATGACTTTAAGCGCTTTACAGATATAGAGTTGTGAAGACACAATTTTTTCATGCTAGAACATGATGGCTCAGCAGTTAGATCAGTAGACTTTGAGTCTGCAGGTTCTAGATTCAAAACAAAGTCATAACACCAAATCTACAATCTATACTCAACAATTCACTCTTGTCTGTTGTGTGCCTCATTGATTGGTCAATCTTGGTGCTATGTTGCCAAACCTCATACAAATACTGCTCGTAGAAGAGCAACACCCAAGGCTCAAAGTTAGCATGTATGGATGCCAGTGGCCTCCTAAAGTCCTCAAAGGCAAACTTATTATGTATTTATGTGATTTTTGTCCTTTTCACTGTAAATGACCACCAAAGTTGAATTTGGTCACCAAAGCAGTTCTCTAGTTTGCCTGGCTGAAAATCCATGTAAAAAGTTCATTTAGAGCACCGTAACTGACTGATTTTTTGTGACAACTCCACCAAACTCTAAACGTAACCTAAAACCCATTTGCAACCCCGGCCTAACCCTAAACTTTTGATGAAATAAGTCCAGGGGGGTGTTTCACAAAGACTAAGATTGACTTTAAGTTGGAATTAACTATGGCAGGCCATTTATGCCATTGTTTGCTCTTAAGGTCGACTGGTATTGGTTTCTCGATGAACGTACAAATCTTGGTCACAAATCTACAGGATTTATAATTTTTGATAATTCATTATTGAAGGAAAAAATATTATCTAAAGATCATAATTGAGAGACCAATGATGAGAGCAACTAGTGCCATGAATGGCCTGCCAAAGTTAAGTCCAACTTAAAGTGACTCAGTAATATTGTTGAAGAATGATGAAAAAATTGCTTAATTTTTGTATAAAATGTTACTTACTACCGTATATTCTTTCTACTGTACTAACCCTCTGACATGCAAAAAATCCTCAAATTCTCAAACCACAAAGATATCTATGGTTTTCTTTGAAGGCGTCGATCTACGACACCCTCTAACAATGATTAACAGTAAATTCTCCCAACCATTTTTCAATTTACCCAACCGTTTTTCCATGAAAAAAAGACATAAAACAGGCTATAAAAAAATCTGTCAACACTTAAATGTCTGGTATGGAATGTAGAGCCATTGTATTGCTTTGTGACCATTTACATTCACCTATAGTTGGGAGAATTAAGGAATCAATCAGATCAGTTTTTCCCAATTTGTACCATGAATTAATGGTCCGTTTTCACTCAAATTTTCAGATTATCCCTAATTGTACATCTAGTATTGAAGTCAATACCTTAGCACCACTATCTCTCATCTGAACAATGTTACCAAGTCCCTTTAAAGTCAATCTTAGTCTTGTTACACATTCCCCTGAAGGAATTGTTGACGGAGCAAATGTCAGATCACCCTTTGCGGGAAAGATGTCTGTATTAAACAACCATCCATGTTCATCTTTACCAGGTGGTGCTGTGTTTCGACAAATGCTTCTGGGACCCCGTCATCAATCTCTTTGGCCACGTCGGAAGCACGACGGCTAGCCGCGGGGAGCTCTTCCTCTTCTGGAACCTCTACAAGGCCCCTGTCCTGCTGGCCCTCGTGGCCGGCGAGGCCGCCCAGATCATGGAGAATGTCAGCGATGATGTCATCGTCGGCCGATGTCTGACCGTACTCAGGGGCATCTTTGGCAACAATGCCGTGCAACAGGTAAGATGGTTTCCTACGAAAGATTCTTGATTCTTAATAGTAAAAGCTTGTATGTTTTGTGTGACACATTAACTAATGACAACATCGTCAGGCGATGTCTGACCGTACTCAGGGGTATCTTTGGCAACAATGCTGTGCAACAGGTAAGATGGTTTCCTTCAAAAGATTCTTGATTCTTTATAGTTAAAGCTTGCATGTTTTGTGTAACACATTTACAGAGAGATCTGGGCCCTGTTTCATAAAACTTGATATCAAAAACAAGTTACAAGCTACTGAAATCATGGCATCTGATTGGCTGAGAGCAAATTTGTCATAGAAATTTATCATTTGTTATAGACAACAAGTTTTATGAAACGGGCCCTTGGTTATAACTTACAAGAATTTGATTTTCGATGCCATATTGTATAACCTTTAGAAATCATGTGTGTTTTAAATGTAGTTTACTATTCTAATGTATCTTCTAAGTGGAATCAAAATTTTCCCAAACTTGATTTCTTGAAAGTCTTTGTGATTGTGATTTGTAATGAATTCCATGGCAACCTGCTCTAATAGGCAAATTCTAGAAGTGGAATATTAAAAAAGACGGACTGGATATTATGCTAAATGTTGATGTTAATGAACATTCAAGATAACTAACTTCATTGCATTCATATTCCCTTTTAAAGTTAACTTCCTTGATAAATGCATTTCAGGTATTTTGTTTATTGCAAGAGTATGAATGAATGAATTTAATGCTTGTATACTTAATTTTAATAATTTAATAAAGAAAAAAAAAAAAAAATCAGAATTAGATCAAGTTGCTTCCCTCATTAGGTACCTTATCTATTCAGTTTTTAAAATCTTGAGGATTTTTTTATTTGTTCTAGCCCAAAGATGCTGTGGTGACTCGCTGGCGTGCAGACCCATGGTCCAGGGGATCCTACTCCTACGTAGCCGCAGGATCATCGGGCAACGACTACGACCTGATGGCCACACCGGTCACTCCTACACCCATCGTGCCTGGAGCGCCACCACAGGCCAACAACCTCCCGAGGCTCTTCTTTGCGGGCGAACACACCATCAGGAACTACCCTGCCACGGTCCATGGTGCACTTCTGAGTGGTCTTCGGGAGGCAGGGCGTATCGCTGATCAGTTCCTGGGGTCTCCATACGCTCCACCAGCTAGGAGATAAAATCAGACTTGGAAGAGAACTGTTACATACAGTCAAACCTGTCTACAGCGACCGCCCAAGGGAAACAAAAGTGTGCTTTTTGTAGACAGGTGTTCTTTGTAGACAGGTTCCTTTTGTACATGTTTCAATGAGAATCCATTTTCAAGGGAAACAAACAATGTGATTGTTGTAAGACAGGTGGTCACTAAAGCAGGTTTGACTGTATCTGTATTTGCAGAACTGTCATCGATGTCTTAGTCCAATTTCCTACAGGACATTCTCGCAAGTGGTGTGTTATCCCATTGCCTGTGATAAAGAAACTTTAGTTTATCTCTTTACCTTTGGAACTGTCATTGACATCTTTATTCTGTTTCCTGAAAGATATTCTCTTCAGGAACTGGATGGTCCAGTAGTAAATGGGTTAACTTTAGGAATTGAGCTAGATGGAATGAAATGGCCTTAGCTCTGTGTATGCCATCACCCTGTGGTATCTTCTGCAGTAGGCAATATAAGCTGAACTATGATATGCACTTTCTGTAGAACAGAACATGGTTGATTGAGAGAATCAAACAACACTTGCACAATTGTCACCTTATGATAAGCGTTCTTAATGTTTGACTTTTTCCAATTTGTTCTTGGAGCCAAAAAATGGAAATGAAATGACTATACCACAGATTTTCTCTCTTTTGCTAGCGGGCAATTTGCACATAAGTTACTTTATAATATATCAAGCACTGATTTGAACTGTGCTTGTTTATACATGAAAGTCTTACCTCAGTCCAAACTACTGTAAAGCACAGAACGGGAGGTCCCGGGTTTGAAAGAAAAGCAATGAGCTAGTGCCCTTTGGTAAGGCATTATTCCTCATTACCAATTCACTGGGAAAGGTTTTTAATAAAGCCATAGGTCCCCTGGTTGCTTGCTTACAAGCATATACTTGCTTTCTTTGCAGGCAGGTAAAACAAACAAATAAACTCCTTTAATATTGTGTGTGTTTATTAAAAGGCCAACACAAATCGCTTGCCTTTCTAAATATTTGTGGGTAATTTAGATTCAGGGAGCTGGGTTATCTAGCCTTTCTAGGGAGATGACCCTTCAACTAAGGTTGTAAATACGAAGCAATTAAATAAAAACTGTAAAGTGTAAATATTTGTACAGTGAGGCATGTTGAATGTCTCCATTGCATTTCTTATTGTTATATCAGGGTGATCATATTTTTGTGTGTTAGTCAATGTATATATGAAATGTACAAAATGTGAAGGCTGGATGCTACTTCGCTAAAGCGTTTTATGTAGCAAAGCCCTATAGAGATGTGTGTTCCAGGAAAGATTATGGTATTGAATGGATTAATTTACTTTTGAGATTGTTCAGATATGGCGTGACAGACTGCAGCAATTTTTAGGTGTAAAATGTTTTAACTTGTAAAATGAAGAGCAACCGCACGGTATCAAAGGACTTGTGCATAGTCACTGAGCACTTGCACAAGATTCAGAAATGTGAAGCGTATTGCACTTATCATCAGAAGAAAAAAGCTTCATATCTGAGTTGTCAAATTGATTACACAATACACATTTTGCTGTGTTATACCATCTTTGAACAACTTCAAGTACTTGTATTACCTCGTTACTGAGAGCACCGTTTTTGTTCTACAAATACTTATAGCACACCAGAGGCTTCTTTTAATGTATTTTCTCTAGTCAATTCTCGCTACCCTAAATAGGTACGAAAATCTCGAAATTCGCGAGACGAGGTAATTTTCACTCTCTCGGGTCGTCACTACAACTTCCGGTATAGAGTCCCATCCCGCTGGCGCTAGCGCCTGTGTTCTCCAATGAGACCAAAATTATTCCAGAAAAAGTATTTGGGATAGCCTTTGGCATAACCATCTGGATCAATCTGCTCCTTATCGAAATGTCTCGAACAAAGCCGCGATTTTTTGGTCAAATTCACTTTGTCCTTGCGGCGAATCAAGCGCAGCCATGTCGCTCGTGTTCCAGCTTCGGTGGGAAATTTCACCCAAGTCACGGCCTTCATCCACCCCCATTTTTCAGGGTTCTTACGCTTGGAATCATGAGCCCAGCACTGTGCAGCCTCACAAAAGAAAACCATCGTCACTGATGTAAAAAGACGCAAAAAACAACGAATAAAATGTTCAAATAAACGTTGAAATATTTGCGAAAAAAAACAAGACCGAGCAGACGACATATTCGGTGCATACACGTTGTGTGGCGACGGCGTTTTACGTTTGCGCTATCGCGCCTAGTAATATAGCGCCTGCACAGGAAGCTGTAATGTCGAAAAGCTATCCCATAATGCAATGCGCGTTTTCAGGATTTTCCCCGGATCTCGGCAGAATCGCTATTTGGGGTAGCGAGAATTAATGGCCATTTTCGCTCCAAGCAGAGAATTTGTTTGATTGGAATCATGTATGTATGCGATATAATAGCACTAGGTGGCAGGATCCAATAATTCTTCATTCAAGTGATTGAAAGTTTCGGAACGGAACAAAATGAGTAAGGAAATGAAGTTATTTTGTTAACCCCAGGTCCCTTTGTTTACCGGGTGAACAAAAAGTGGATGTTTTGTACATTATATCACCCTTCACTCAAGTCAATGCTAAAATGAGGCAAGCACACACTGTATTTCATTCCAATATTTCATGTATTTTCGTATTTATTGACTCTTGTCGTTGAAAATAAACGTTAACAACAAAAGCAATTGGCCGAGTGTCTGTGTTTGGAAAAGTAGTCTCTCTCGTTATGACATATTTATAGCGTGGTATAGGGAATGAGATATACAATACATATGTCAGCAGTGCATAATTTGAATACATGCAGATAAAATTGGAAAATTCATACATTGAAATTCTAGAAAAGCATTACATTACCTGAGTTAATTTGCATAAAGATACATATATATACACATCATTACATACATGCAGATATACAAAGTAGATAGTTAAAATGTAAAATTCATTCAAATAGAAATGTTTATATTTACACAATAATAAAAAATGGAATAGGCGTACAAATACACATTTCATCAAAATTTGTCTTTACACCTGTAGTTCATTTCATAACAATATACTGCAATATCAACATTCAGTGAAATATAAACATTCAAATTACTAAATGTGAACATTTTGAAAATTACAAAATATTGAATTTGATATGAATACTTGCTTAAACCAAATTCATTGATAAATGAGTGTGCATATATGATTTTTGCAAAATTTACTCTTGAAATGGAATCCAAAATTGATCATACCTATACTAAAACAAGAAGTGAAGAAAAGGGAGATAAGAGGGGGGAGAAAGAAGGAGGGAGAAAGAAAGAGACAGACAGAGGAAAATGTGGCAATGAGTTGACTTATGAAATGAGACAAAGTCATTTAGAGTTTTCAATCACAGATCGGCTGTGCCATCTAATCAAAACCCTCCCTCTCCACAAGTCCATTTCTTTGAGTGTGCCACGTCAGTCCAACCTTCACTTTCACAGGTAACCTCACAGAAGGTTTCATCGCAAATTCCATCTCGGTCCTAATAAGCTGTGCCACCTTCTCAACACCCTCCCTCCTCACAAGTCCATTTCTTCAAGCGTACCCCATGTAGGTCCAAACTTGACCTTAACGGGTAGCCTCACAGAGAGTTTCATTGCGTTCTCCATCTCTGTCTTAATAAGCTGTGCCACCTGATCTACATCCTCCCTCCTGACTTCGTAGATGAGCTCATCGTGTAGCTGCAGCACCAGGAAGGCTCCAGGGGGAGTGAAGCCAGTGGTGAAGGTCTGTAGTCTTCTGCTCTTCCGACGGCCCGGAGCTGTACCTATGAACAGAAAGTGATAGATACAGAGGATGCATTTTCAGGCAGACTGAAACAGGTGATGAGGTTCATTACCTAATAGATTTTCAAGGAATTTTGAGTAGTGTACTGATCATGTGTCTTACAACATATGTCAGGGATTACAAGAGGAATCATTTTATTGCCTTGTGGTATTGTCCCATTCTGCAGACATCTTATATCCTGACTTGCTTCATTTGATAATCTCTCTCTCGTTCTTTCTCTCCCCCTCTCTCTCTCCCTCTCTAACTAAACCTTTTTCTCTGTCTCTCCCCTGCCCTCTCTCTGCCTCTCTCAATCCTTGAAATATCAGGAGAGGCTTTTTCACATATGTTGCAATAATTCATGTTAATTTAAAGCTTACTGCGTTGTATATTCTTGCATATTAAACACACAGATTTAATAAGTAAACAAAGGACCTTCGTTTCATGTAGCTTCATTTTCCAGCTCAATTTGCCATTCAATTTGTAGACACACACACACACACATATGAACTGCTGTGGTAAACCAGTATGGTTTACCCTGGCCTATGTGAATTAGCCATAACTGCCATCAGAACATTTGTTTATGTCTCATCCGTGAATCAAATTGCTCAAAGTACACAATATCTACCACCTACCTGATTCCTCTTCCTCCTTGTGCTTATGGCTCCTCTTGGTGGCTGGATACTCCGCCGCCAACCTCCGGTCAATCTTGACCATGGCCGTCTTGACCAGGTCAGCGGCCGAACCCTGGACGGTGGTGTTGACCGCCTGTCTCTCGGCCTGGTTCCTGGCCCCGGTGTTGGTGTGGTGGATGGAAGGAAGGTAGCGCCTTCGACCGGTCAGTGTCTGGACGTAGCCTTTCTCTCTGCACTGCTTGACCACCTCTAGGAGGTAGTTCTTCATGCCTGATTATTTAAAAAAATGACAAAAAGCGTAAGGAGTTAAATTTTTAGCACAGGAATACTCTGGATTAAGCATGTCAAGGAAAAATGTGATGGTCTTTAAAAATGGGGTTAAGTTGTAAGATCAACCAATTTGTCATCAAAATTAAACAATTTCATATGGTAAAGTGAAAATGAAAAATTGATTCGTATTCATCTTCAAGTGAACTTTAAAATCATCAAAAACACAGTATTATTTCCTTTCTCAGTTTCCACCACTTTGAATCACAAGCCCCTCCCCCCAAAAAAAAGAAAAAATCAACATGACGAAAACTCCCCGTTAGAGAAAAATCAGTGAATTGTCTCATAGACTTTAGTTTGGGCTTTAGCACTTTGATATAGTCATTATCATTAAGTAAACAAAACCCTTCCTTTATCTGCTGGTGAACTTATCCCTCTGTCAATACAAGGCTATTAAGGACTTAATCCCTGTATCAACAGAGCTTGCGTACAGTTAGGTGAGCATGGAGAGTTGGGTTAGTCTAGAATTCAGACAATTGCTTTTAGCATGGACCTGCTCTGTAAAGTAGATGTGGTACCAGCAACTGGCAACTTTAGAACTCAAGTCGAACGACAAGTGTAAATAACAAATTTACAAGACGCCGCATTCCGAAAGTACGGAAGCGTTAAAGTGCCATTCTACTTGACGACATGACGAGATATTCCATCTTGTCAAGTTGACTTAATATTCATATCATGTCGACATGTACAAATATTTAACTTACCATGTCGACTTATCAACTTTTATTAGTCGACATGGCGAAATAAATTATGTTGCCAAGTCGACTTCACAAAAAGTTCATGTCGTCATGGCGACATAAGTTATCTTGCCAAGTTGACTTCGCATAAAGTTCATGTCGTCATGGCGACATAAATTATCTTACCAAGTCGACTTCCCAAAAAGTATCTGTCGTCATGGCGAAATAAATTATCTTGCCAAGTCGACTTTTCAGAAAGTATGTCGTCATGATGACATGAATTATCTTACCAAGTCGACTTCCCAAAAAGTATATGTCGTCATGGCGAAATAAAAATATCTTGCCAAGTCGACTTCTTAAGAAGTACATGTTGTCATGGCGAGATAAAATATGTTACCGAGTCGACTTACTAACAGTAGATGTCGTCTTGGCGACATAAATGATCACGTGGAGTCAGTTTTAAGAATTACAGTTAAGTGCAATCATGTATTTGGTCTTCGTCACACTACATATCTCGCCATGACGACATATACTTTTTGGGAAGTCGACTTGGTGAGATAATTTATGTCGCTATTACGAGATGAACTTTTTTATGAAGTCGACTTGGCAAGATAATACATGTCGCCATGACGACATGAACTTTTTGTGAAGTCGACTTGGCAAGATAATTTATTTCGCCATGTCGACATTACTTTTTGGGTAGTCGACTTGGTAAGATAATATATGTCGCCATGACGACATGTATTTTTTTAGAAGTCGACTTGGTAAGATAACTTATGTCGCCATGACGACATGAAATTTTTGTGAAGTCGACTTGGCAAGATAATTTATTTCGCCATGTCGACTAATAAAAGTTGATAAGTCGACATGGTAGGTTAAATATCTTTACATGTCGACATGATATGGATATTAAGTCGACTTGACAAGATGAAATATCTCGTCATGTCGTCAAGTAGAATGGCACTTTAACGCTTCCGTACGAAAGAAAGAAATGAATGAAGGAAATAAATGCCAATATCACCGGCGCTTGAGACAGATCGCGGGAGAGATAGAAGCAAAAACAATTCAATATCGCTGTTTACTGGCTTTTAATTACAAAAATTATGCCAACGGAAAAAATAAATGAATGAAGGAAATTAATGCCTACATCACCAGCACTTGAGAAATATAAAGAGAGACATGTCGCAGGAGATCGAGAAGCGAAAACAATTCAATTTAGCTGATGTTACCGGATTTGATATGACTTATAGTAAGCCAACAGAAAGAAAGAAATGAAGAACATGAATGCAGATCGCAGGAGAGAGAGAAGCAACACAATTCAATATCGCTGTTACCGGCTTTTATTACAAAAATTATGCCAACGGAAAAAATAAATGATTAAAGGAAATGAATGCCTACATCACCAGCGCTTGAGAAATATAAAGAGAGACATGTCTCAGGAGATCGAGAAGCGAAAACAATTCAATGTCGCTGATGTTAATATCGGCTTCATGACAAAAAGTAAGCAACGGAAAGAAAGAAATGAATGAAGAAAATGAATGCCAATATAACAATTAAGTGGTTGGGCAATATAAAGAGAGACAGATCGCGGGAGATCGGGAGAAGCGAAAACAATTCAATGTCGCTGATGTTGATACCGGCTTCATGACAAAAAGTAAGCAACGGAAAAAAAGAAACGAATGAAGAAAATGAATGCCAATATCACCAGCGCTTGAGAATTATGAAGAGAGACAGATTGCGGGAGATCGAGAGAAGCGAAAACAATTCAATTTGGCTGATATTACTACCGTCTATCATGACAAAAAGTAAGCAACGGAAAGAAAGAAATGAATGAAGAAAATGAATGCCAATATAACAAGTGCTTGGGCAATATAAAGAGAGACAGATCGCGGGAGATCGAGAGAAGCGAAAACAATTCAATGTCGCTGATGTTAATACCGGCTTCATGACAAAAAGTAAGCAACGTAAAGAAAGAAATGAATGAAGAAAATGAATGCCTACATCACCAGCACTTGAGAAATATAAAGAGAGACATGTCGCAGGAGATCGAGAAGCGAAAACAATTCAATTTAGCTGATGTTACCGGATTTGATATGACTTATAGTAAGCCAACAGAAAGAAAGAAATGAAGAACAGTCATGAATGCAGATCGCAGGAGAGAGAGAAGCAAAACAATTCAATATCGCTGTTACCGGCTTTTATTACAAAAATTATGCCAACGGAAAAAATAAATGAATGAAGGAAATGAATGCCTACATCACCAGCGCTTGAGAAATATAAAGAGAGACATGTCGCAGGAGATCGAGAAGCGAAAACAATTCAATGTCGCTGATGTTAATATCGGCTTCATGACAAAAAGAAAGCCAATAACAACGGAAAGAACGAAATGAATGAATTAAATGAATGCCAATATCAATCAAGCGCTTGAGAATTATATAGAAAGACAGATCGCGGAAGAGAGAGAGAAGCGAAAACAATTAAATATCGCTGGTGTTACCAGCTTTTATGACAAAAAGTAAGCCAACGGAAAGAAAGAAATGAGTGAAGAAAATGAATGCCAATATCACCAGTGTTTGAGAATTATTAGAGACAGATTGCTGGCGATTGAGAGAAGCGAGAACAATTCAATTTCGCTTAGTTACAGGCTTTTGTGACAAAAAGTAAGCCAATAACAACGGAAAGAACGAAATGAATGAAGAAAATGAATGCCAATATGCAGCGCTTGATAAATATATAAAGAGAGACAGCTAGATCGCGAAAAAGAAGAAAAGCGAAAACAATTCAATTTAGCTGATGTACCGGCTTTAATGATAAAAAGCCAGCCAACGGAAAGAAAGAAATGAATGAATAAAATGAATGCCTTTTTAGAAGAAAAAAGAAATGGCCCGGGAAAGAGTGAGGGGGGGGGGGGGGGGGGGAGAGGGAAACAATAGACATTAAATGAAATTAATTTGTATATATTTAAATAGGCCTACATATATATATTAACTGTAATTAGCCTTACTGGCTTAAATGCTCCCCCCCCCCCCCCAAAAAAAAAAAAAAAAAAAAAAAAAAAAAAAAAATCAAGCTTGGTTTATTTATAATTTCATACCAGTGATTTATCCAAAATTTGCTGAAATGACATGATTGTTCCGGTATTTTTATCTCACTTTTTTGTAAATTATACTTGTTTATTGTTGGAAAACAACAAATTCCGAAAAGTACAGTCAGGCCAACTAAAAAAGGCTTATGTGGAAGCATGCATGTCAGGGCCCGAGAAACGGCGGGGCTCAAGCTCCCCCCCCCCCCCCCACCCCCCACTCATTTAGTGTCCTACCAGTGTCACAAATAAGGTATCAAAATATGCTCAACTGACTGTAATTAAATGCCTAAACCCCCTGGGCTTCCACGGGTTCCGTTCCTAGACCCCCCCCCACCTAGACCCCAGGCCAAATACGCTACGCTCTACCTTATCGTGAAAACGTTAGCCCCCCCCCCTACTTTGAAAAACGTTCCGTGGGGCCTACATGACTTGTAACATGTAAGAGTGGTGGTGATGCAGATTTTGTTTTGCCCACCGCCCCCCGGAATGCTTTTGCTCATTACGCATTTCATCGATATTGACAATTACAGCAATACCCCCTCCATGATCCAGGCGGTCGCCCCCCCCCCCCCCCCAACAAAAAAGAGAGGAGAGAAAAGAAAGGAAGAAAGTGGACGTGGGGAGAAAAAAAAGAGCAGACAAAGAAAAGAAATTAATGGTACAACGAATCGTCTCCTTTCTCTAATTCAGACAAGAATTTAGAGTCGAGAACGGTATATAACGGATCGTCTTCTTTCTCTAATAATTAAATGAAGCGTCAAAGCTTTCACGCTTCGCAAGAGAGGGGGGGGGGGTCTGAATTTAGTCGAGAACGGAACAACGAATCGTCTCCTTTCTCTAATAATTTTAATGAAACGCCAAAGCTTCCGCGCTTGGCGCGTGAGAGGGGGGGGGGGACTGAATTCAGACAAGAAATTAGATTCGAGAATGGTACAACGAATCGTCTCCTTTCTCTAATAATATTTAATGAAGCATCAAAGCTTTCACGCTGCGCAAGAGAGAGGGGGGTCTGAATTTAGTCGAGAACGGAACAACGAATCGTCTCCTTTCTCTAATAATTTTAATGAAACGCCAAAGCTTCCGCGCTTGGCGCGTGAGAGGGGGGGGGGGGACTGAATTCAGACAAGAAATTAGATTCGAGAATGGTACAACGAATCGTCTCCTTTCTCTAATAATTTAATGAAGCATCAAATCTTTCACGCTGCGCAAGAGAGAGAGGGGGGGGGGCTGAATTTAGACGAGGATTAAGAGTCGAGAACGGAACAACGAATTGTTTTTTTATGTAATGATTAAATGAAACGTCAAAGCTTCCGCGCTTTGCATGTGAGAGGGGGGGGGGTCTAAATTCAGACAAGAAATTAGAGTCGAGAACGGTACAACGGATCGTCTTCTTTCTCTAATAATTTAATGAAGCATCAAAGCTTTCACGCTTCGCAAGAGGGGGGGGGGGCTGAATTTAGACGAGGATTAAGAGTCGAGAACGGAACAACGAATTGTCTCCTTTCTCTAATAATTTAATGATACGTCAAAGCATCCGCATTTCGCAAGAGAGTGGGGGGGGGGGTGTAATTCACACAAGAATTTAGAGTCGAGAACGGTGGTAGAAGCAGGCCGTAGCCACGGGGGGGGGGGGGGGGCACGTGCCCCCCCCCCCCCCCCCCCCCCCACTAAAAAAAAAAACAACAACAAAACAAAACACCATCAAACTCTGGCTACGGCCCTTGGGTAGAAGGAAGAAACACAGGATAGCGCAAGGAAAGAGAGGAAGAGGAAATGATAGAATGATAACAACAAATAATAACATAGGAGATATGATAGAAAACAAAAATAGAAAATTATTAAGAATAGATAATGGAAAGATGGACAAAACATGAAAGATAGAAAAACAAAGAATAACATTAGGAAAGACAGAAAGAGAAGGTAGAAGGAGGAAGGATAGTGCAGGGAAAGATAGGAAGAGGAAATAATGGAATAATAAAAACAAACAATAACATAAGGGAAGGTGATTGAAGGTAGAAACATAACATAACATTGAGACAGAAAGAGAAAACTCTACGCCTATATTCTGCTTAGGTTGGTTTATTAAACAAAAATGAGAAGAACACAGCGACGGTCTAGGAACTAGACTACTCCGATTCAACAACATAAACATCGCCCAGACACGCAGCTCAGAAATTGTCACACAACCTTTGCCGAGTAGTTTGATTCTGATGCCAGCCTGAGCGCACGTAGTGCTCTTACGCATACAGTTTTCTAATGAGACCGTGCGTGCTACAACGAGGAATTTACGTACACGTAATGCCTCGTTGTAGCAAGGAACGATTTGCTCGGGTCCTCGACCGGATCTCTATGCGACAATCTGCGCTCGAGCGGAACGGCTGAGCATGCTGGGATATGAGCGTCGGGTGATCTGAGCGTACGATGTAACGATCTCATATTTACCTCCGCTTTTGCTGGTTCATTTTTTCCCGTTCAAAATTGCATTTCAGGTAGCAGTTCATTTCTGAATTTCTGGTAATAAAATCGAATTCTAAATAAAACATTAAATCAAAAGGACAATTGCACTAATATGCGCAGTCAGACAAGCTGGTCAGTCGCGCTAAGAGGGCTTAATCCGATGCAGCTGATAAACAGCCAGTCGAAACATGATTGACAGCTCTCTCCGCGAGAAGAAGAGGGGAAAAGTTTCCTGATGCGAGTCAAATCTGAAATCTTTTAGTGTGTTTTAATATCATATCTCCGGCATTACTAGCCCGATTTTTGTGCTTTGAAGTTTTTTGGGTATAATAATCCATAAGAACAAATTTTGGGGGAAAAAAACACAGGTTTTTGTAACCTTGGGATTTTTTTTCTTCACATTTTCTCTTCAGCCAAACTCTGTTGACGGGTCTTATAAGCGCGTCATTGGCAATGGATTAGGAAAGTGATAAGAACGGGAGGTCCTTCTCCAGGCTCGTTTGCAAACTCTATGAGACAATACCCGAGTAAAGGGCCCTCAAGTGGGAATCGCTACAACGAGGAATTTTCGTAATGATAATTACATCAACCCTTGCCCCAAAACTGCTAGAACTCAAAAGATAATTAAGATTAAACTTTGTAATATAGTACTGTGTCTAGCATGATAAGGGTGTAGTATAGTGACCACAGACGCAAAAGAGATCTTATATAGAGTGTACATGTACATGTACATGTATATGGATCACTTAAACTGCTATATTTGTTTTAAAACCTACCCTTGTATTGTGACTTGAAGGACTCCATGAAGGCAGCAGCATCCTCCTCACACACCCCAAGCTGCTCCCCCAGAGCTCTGGCTCCTATACCGTAGATCATCCCATAGCACATCTGCAAGAAAAAAATTGATCAAGTTAGATCCAATTTAAAATGTCGTTCACACTTGAAGAGATAAAACAATAAACAATAACAAAATTGACAGCAAACTAGAAGCCATTTTTATTTTCTCGAAGGTGGGGATAATCTTGATAAAAACAGATCTTGGCCCTGTCTTATAAAGAGTTGCGATTGATCTGAATCAATCGCAAGATTGCAGTCTCCTATCTCTTATGTACAAAGCTGCGATTGATATCAATTGCAAATAAGTTGCGATTAATATCAACTCTTTATAAGACGGGGGCCCTTGAATCTTGAATGATACCACTTACCTGCTTCGCCTGTTGCCTCTGTTCGGCCGACACACTGTCCACATCCACGTGCTTCCACTTGGCAGCGATCTGCTTGAAGACATCGCTGCCGCTGTTCAGGATGCTCATGAGGCACCTGTCCTTGCTAAGGTGTGCGAGAAGACGTAGCTCTAGCTGAGAGTAGTCGGCAGCTAGCATTAATCCACCTGTTGGTAGTATTGGAAGATTTCTATTATTCAATTACAGTCAAACCTGTCTATAACGACCGCCCAAGGGAAACACAAAAAGTGGTCTTTGTAGACAGGTTCCTTTAGTACATGTTTCAATGAGAAACCATTTTCAAGGGAAACAAAAAATGTGCTTGTTATAGACAGGTGGTCACTAAAGCAGGTTTGACGGTATTTAAAAGATATAAATGAATCAGTGTTTCCTCCTTCAATTGGTAATAGTTCTTTGTATTTTCCACTCTTTCAAAGCTTAAAAAAACACAACATTATTATCATTAAAGTGAAAACAGTCTAAAGTGTGAATGAAAATTACCACAAAAAAGAAACAAACAAACAAGAAATTGCATTTTTCACACACAAAAAGAATTTCTCGATGTGTTGCCAATTGAGAGATTTCAATGATTATTTTCATTTGAATTGCTCTTATTCATGAACAATGTACTGCAGCAGAAATGGACTTAAAAAGGTGACACTTAGTTGCTATGGATTAAAGGACCTTGAACATTTAGACAGATAAATGTTGCCATTATTGAGCTGCTGAATGGATGGCACTCACTTTATTGAATAAAAAAAAAAAAAATGTATTTCTAGCGTTTGGACACCCCAAAACTCATATCAGATTTTTGGCAGCTTAACTGAACGAAATGAAAAGCTGAATAGTTGAGCAGACAGACTTGAGAAAGTGTAGGTGCATACATAATTCCGATTTCAATCTGCAAGATCAGCACAATGTTTGCACAAATATTAAAAGTATTTGTGTATATTATCCAAAGCTGTGATAATATTTTGTGAGTTTCTCTTCCCTATTGAAGATACTGTGTCCCTTTTGCAGCCAACATCAAATTCTGTAGAACTTTGCAGGAATTATCAATATGTCATGTATGTCCTATCTGTGAAATTTAAACGTTAGCAGTGTCCTCATATTCAAATTATGCAAGGAAACCCTTTTACTTGCTAGAATTCACTGTCAGACACTATTGAGTAACTGACTGGCTTTTTTCTTCTTTGGTAATAACATACATAAAATGAGCCATAAAGGGTACAAGAGCATTTGTCTACATCATTAACCCACTTCTTGCAATGGCCAAAATTAAACTGATTGAAACTTTGCGCAGCATAAAACGTACGACCATTCGGTACAATGGTCTGAAAATCAGACATTAATTACTGGCTCTATAGCTCTTAAGTTGATTCGACAACTAATAGTCATTATTTTCCCACTTAAAGACATTTTCAAGCCCCTTCTTTTTTAGGTAAGTTATAAATTAGTATTATCTTTCAAATGCCGTTGGAATTTAATTTAACTTTTTCATTTTTTTGGCCTGCAAATGGGACATAGTACCTTTAAGGAAGATATTCTTGCCAGAACGAAGGTTCAATTACGAAAAGTAAACCAGCACAACTAACCTTTGAAGGGGCAGAAGACATTCCTGATACAGACAGCAAACTTAGGACCAGGCATTGGGGTGGGTCCGCTACTCATGGTCAGCGGGGTATACGCCCCAATCCTGGTCATTCGGCCTTTCTTGCGACGACACGAAGAGACTGCTGAAGGAGCAAACGAGCCAGTCCCTGCTGTAGCGCCCCCTCCAGGCGGACTCTCCCCAATCACGGACGGCATGTCAATTTCAAACTCCTTGGGGATGGCCTGTATGTTGGGTTCAAAGGTGGCAACACGACCTGTTTGGAAACGAGGATAACAAGACCTTTAATATGGACTCCTGATTTAAAGGTACATGTCATACTAAAGATTCTCTATAGAAATAGAAGAGCTAGGTTAATTTGTGCATAATTCATCTATAAATGCTTGAAAAAGCGTACATTTTACAGAGTTTCAAGCAAGCTACTATTCTCTGATGTCTAGTAGAAACTTTTGTCCACCCTTTCTATTGTCTAATTCTTTGGCACATAAAAGTTTATTTTTTATTTTTATGTATTTTACAAATGTGTATACAAGGTAGAAATAATTATTGTTACTGCCTTCAGGGAAAATCCAATCGTATATCGCGTTTTCTTTTTTGTTTTTGTTTTATTGTCCACATAAATGGAAATTCTTTTTTCACATGGTTACAAGGTATATACAGCAAACATTAGTCAATTGAGAAAACTTCAAATTACACATTACTCATTAATCACAGAGTGGGTCATGTTAGTAATTTAAACTTAATCTTTATAGAATCAACACTAAATTAAAAAAAAATCATAGAGAGTTCGCATCTTTTTATTACCTGTAGCTGTGTGAGTCTGATACACCGTGAAGACCCGGTCCATGTCGAGTCTTCCGTTGTGCACCTTCTCCTTCTGGAGTGGGAACACCACCTTGGCCACGGCGGCCGAGATCCGACGGAACTCCAGGATGAGGGCAGGGAGAGGGTGGAGGGGCTTGAGCTTCTCGAGGGCATCCTTGGAGGTGCTGAAATGCTTGGACAGGCGAGGGCGTCCTCTTGCTCCGAGGGTGCGGCGGGCGGGGGCGGCAGACGTGGAGAGGGAAGAGGGGTCGCCGTTGGGCGGCAGCTTCAACTCCGTGTACAAAACCTGTAGATGTACATGTAAGAGGTATGATATCAAAAATCCCTTCAACGTCATGATCATCAATCAGAAGAAGAACATGATGTAAGAGAGAAATCATAGTCAGCCACTCTGAATCTTCATAGCAACAATTACAACCATTCCTAACATCATTTTTATAGTAATGATCATTACAACAATCCCCTACCCAAATCACATAAATACATTGTCATCTTGATCATTATCCTCCGCAATCTCCTCTTTATCATCCTTCGTACCATCCTTTTCCCTACTAACACAATTATATTTTTTAATATCATAATCATCATCATCATCTGCATCAATATCATCACCAACACGTTCTTCTTTATCTTCCTTCATCAGTAAATCCTTTTCCCTACTAACACAATTATAGTTTTTATAATAATAATCATCATCATCCTCTTCTTCACCATCATAATTGCCATCTAATCATTCCCATTCATTCCTCCTCCTCCTCCTAATCATCCTCATCTCTACCATCCCCATCTCTATATTCTTTGTTATTGCCATGACAACACACCTGGGATGTGAGAGAGAAGCCATGACCAGTTTGTAGGCCTCTTCCTCCAAGCACTTCAGCATAGCCTGCGTAATTGCCTTTCGCATCTCACCATCTCCATCATCACCATCCGTTTCCTACTCACATAATGATCACCATCATCATCCTATTCTGCACCACCATCATTCCCATTCCCTCCTCCTCTTCATCCTACTCCTTCTCCTAATCATTGTCATCTTCACCCTCACCATCATCCTCTCCATCTCCTTTGCCATCACCATAACTACACACCTGCGCAACATCATCTGTTGATGTGAGTGAGAAGCCATGGCCAGCTATCTTGTAGGCCTCTCCTCCAAGCTCTTCAGCTTAGCCTGCGTGATAGCCTTCTGTTTCTCACAACCATCATCATCATCATCAATCAATCACCATCACCATCACCATCATCATCATCATCAATCTCTTCATCATAACTTTCCCTACCCGCATAATTATCATCATCATCATCAATATTCTAATCATCATTGGCATCAACTTGATCATTTTCATCATTATCATCACTACCGATTCATCCTCCTCCTCCTTCTCCTCTACATCAACAATCTCTCCATCTCTTTTGCCATCGCCATGACAACGTACCTGTGCAACATCGTCCGTTGAAGTGAGAGATAAGCCATGGCCAGCTATCTTGTAGGCCTCTTCCTCCAAGCTCTTCAGCTTAGCCTGCATGAAAGCCTTCTGTTTCTCACAACCATCATCATCATCATCATCAATCACCATCACCATCACCATCATCATCATCATCAATCTCTTCATCATAACTTTCCCTACCCGCATAATTATCATCATCATCATCAATGTTCTAATCATCTTCATCAGCAACAACTCAATCATTGTCATCATTATCATCACTATCGATTCATCCTCTTTCTTGTCTTCATCAACATCCTCTCTATCACCTTTGCCATCGCCATAACAATCTACCTACCTGCGCAACATCGTCTGGTGATGTGAGAGAGAACCCATGGCCAGCTATCTTGTAGGCCTCTTCCTCCAAGCTCTTCAGCTTGGCCTGCATCACGGCCTTCTGTGTCTCGCACTCCGCCCCGTCTATCCCGATACCGTTCAGCTCCACCCTGGCTAGGGTCACAATGGATGGCATCTCGACCTGAGGAAAGAGGAATAAAAGAGGACCTACTAAATCAGGAAAGGAAAACAAATCAATATATAATTTTCCTATGCGACTATCAGAGTACATTTGAAACAAATAGGTAAAAGTCTATATGCACATGTACAATTCATGTCTTATGTATGAAAAAAACGACATGTATGGTTTTATAAACTTATGTTTATGATATATGTTGTAAAAGTTTGAGATTATGATGAAAAAATTAACAAAACAAGAATTGAAAAAGAAATAGAAAAAATAAGGAAAGGAAATTTAAACAGGGCCCTTGTTATGGTGTAGCCTGACAAAGCCTTAGACAAGAGCACATCCTCCTCCTTCCCTATCAGACGAATAATTGTAAGTTTACCAGAAAAAGAAAATGGATGACAGGATGACGGCTGTACATTTCAATAAAAAAAGATTGCGTAATATGCTAGGATCAATATAAATACATCGACCCAACACACTTTAGTCAGTACACAGTCCAAATTGTTCACAGAGATATCATAACTTTAGAATTACAATCAAACTTTGCGATCACACCCTTCTGCCTGGCACATAATGCGATAGGAAAACCAGCATCCATTTTATTCTTTTATAGAAAGTCACCAGTTCTGTCCAGTCAAACAAATTTCCATCACTAGCTTACCCAGACCTGCCAGTTCCAAAACTGTATTCTTTAATCCCAAAAGTTGTATTTTACTGACAAAAATTGTATTAAAGACCGTCAACACTACTGGGCCAGAAGGGATTAGACCACACAGCGAGGTCACTGACAGGTGGCTATTTCATTAACTCAGCTCTCAACTAACATAAGAAAAAGAGGATCATGGGGGACCGACAGGCACCGATTGGGGAAGTTTTCTATATAGAGGGAGCAAGTAGCTACAAGTAGGACAGTGGGGCTTTACAAAAAAAAACACGGATCAATGCCTCTTACAGTTCCTACATGCAGGAAAACATTTTCTTTATGGAACATTGGTTGAATATGCATGAATTTGTCATGTCTGGTGTGTTCGATGAACCAAAGAACATTCCCAAATTGCCGATGTGAGATGCTTGTAGGATACTTTACAGGACAGAATGGGCGACCCATGGAAGACCAGCGGCTTCATAATGATACCGCTTCATAATGGCTATCCAGCTGTTTATTTTATCTTGTAATTCATAATTCTATTTGTCATTATTTTACTGAATGCATGCTGTCTTTTTATAAAGAAATAAAACAAACAAACAAACAAACAATTTTGCCATTGAAAATGTTTTTGTTTTTTATGTGGAAAATCCATTTTATTGAGGGAAAACGTATTGTCATATTTACTTCTAAAAATTATACAAATACAATAGGTTGGCAGCTCTGCTTACCTCTGTGAATGGTTGCCACAGGTCCATCTCCTCCAGCTGCTTCTGCATGGTGTCCATGACCTGAAGGGACAGGACTGCTTCGGTTGTGGCCCTCAGTCTACTGGATCCGTTCGTCTCTGGACTAACCCCTGGCCCACCTAGGCCTATGCCACCTCCAAGAGCTATGAAACAGATGGAGACATGTAGAGACATTGTAAAAATGATTGTCTCTTGGTAAAGTTGCTCACGGTCCAGACATATAAACAGTTGTGATTGATCTAAATCAATCATAAACTTGAGATTGATTACAACTGCAATTCTGTACACGAAGGGGTAGGACATAATGGCCCAAATTCACAAAGGAGGTTTGTTGACAAACCTTGGTTTATGTGCATCATATGACGCGTTTCGACCAAGGTTTGAAACGCGTCATATGACGCACATAAACCTAGGTCTGTCGACAAACCTCCTTCGTAATTGTGAATTCAGGCCTTAAGTTTGCTATTGATTTAAGATTTGAACAGCAGTCAAAAAGAGAGAGAGAGAGTGAGGGGAGGAAGGGAGGGGGGATACAAAGTAAGAGCAAGGGCAACTTCTGAAACTAAGAGAAAGTAAAAGGGGAGGAGAGGGAACTGACATACACAGAGAAAATACCTTACCTTCTAGAAGATAGGCATCAGTAGGTGTATACTGTGTGACCAGTGACTGTAGGTTAGGTTCCTTGCTGCCAGGGTCTATCAGCCACTGTGCTATCTTAGGGTCTTCCAGGGAACCCGCTAGGAGACACCCACAGGCTTGAGACAGGATCTTATACTGGAGAGGAATGAAAGAACACATATCGGGGGTTCAGTGACACAAAGACGTAACTCCATATTTTGCCAAAATTAGTATTTGATATCAAAATGTTCAGAAAAATGTGGGCTTTCCAGGAAACACAAAGACTTAACTCCGCCCAACACCCCATTGAAGTCAATTCCGGGCTAACTCGGACCTGGGGACAACTCGGCCCAGATGCAAAAACGGTCATTTTTTGTCATTTTACCCTAACTCTAACCCTAACCCTAACCCTACCCCTAAACCTAAACCTAAACATGCAAAAAATGACCGTTTTTGCATCTGGGCCGAGTTTTCCCCGGGTCCGAGTTAGCCCGACTCCCACGGACTAGTGAAACATAGACTTAACTCCTTAAGGCCCAAGTGCTCAGTGACACACAACCCACTTTTTCTCAAAATGACCAAAATGGAGTTACGTCATTTCCAGATTAGATACTAACACGGACATCAATTTAAGATGCATACTTCTGTGGGTGTAGCAGAGAAAGCAAATATTCTTTATGAATGAAATGTGGGTTGTCATCTTTAATTGTATCGTAGCAAGTGATGTAACAGTCCAGATAATAGTCAAGAAATAATTATTTCAAACTCAATTAGTGCCCTAGGTACATGCTCGGTGAAAAAAGAAAAGAAAAACAAAAAGCACTTATGTTTAGGCAACATGACAGAGACAAAATTATCTCTGCCTGTACCATATTATACTGTACTAGAAGAACATGCTTGTAGAACAATTTGTCTTAAATACTGTTAAACATGCATTGATCTTTGATATTAAGTTACAATGCTCAAGATATATTGTGTTGGGACCATGTGTTATAACAAACCATATACATGTACAATGGGGTCATAGGCATTTTATACGATAAGTCTTGAAGTAAGGTAGATTTTATTTTTGTTTTCCTAGTGACAGTTCAAACACATAATTTCAAACCCATGACAACATAATCACATGAATGAGACCCTAATACAGTGAAACCTGTCCATAAAGATCACCTAATGGTGACAAGAAAAGTGGTCTTTATAGGCAGGTGGTCTTTATGTACACATTCCTTTAGTACATGTTTCAATGGGAAACCATTTTCAAGGGAAACAAGAAATGTGGTCTTTGTAGACAGGTGGTCTTTCTATATAGGTGGTTGTTGAAGCAGGTTTGACTGTACATCAAAACTGCATACATGTTATCATCACTCACCTGGTGCTTCGCTCCAAACACAACCTTACGGTGATACTTTGCCTTGGCAGTCCGTCCCAGTTTCTCTATCTCCAGGATCGGTCTGATCTTACTCAGCCTGTCACTGACTGACAGGTTAGGGGCATTGTCTGGTGGTGCAAGCGTGTCATCTGCATTACCTAAGGGAAGGTCAAAGTTCAAAGAGTGTTGATAAGTCTGTCAAAGGATAATACTCAGACCATCTCTATTAAGAGTTTGAACATGCCTGTCTCCTTTGTATCAAAACTGTTTTGCCAAATACTGCGACATTCAATTGAGGCCCCTCATCACATGTATCTCTCTCCAAGGAAAAAATAAAATAAAACCCAATGAAACAAACAAACAAAACCTGCAACAACAAAACCCCAATATATTTCATATGCAGACATCTTTGCAGGACGTTTTCTATCCTTGGTCCAAACTGAACGAAACGTAGCCTTTCAGCGTCCTAGGTGTGGCAGTTATAGGTAAAACAAAAATTGAAATAACTATTTTCCAAACTGAAACTACAGCATTGTTTACAATTATGTTTATTCTCTCTACCTTCAATTATCTCTTTTTGAAGAGAGACAAAGTAAGCATCTTTGCCACCCCAGCACACAGCTATGCCTGTTACCAGGAGTTCAAGATTTTCTACGGGAAAACCCTCTGGCTTAGACCAAACCTTCTCACAACTACAGGGAGATAGAAAACTAGACCTAGCGCCCTGATAATGACCAGATCTGTAATTTTCTCTTACCTTCAGTAATATCTTTTTGGAGAGAGACAAAGTAAGCATCTTTGCCACCCCAGCACACAGCTATGCCTGTTACCAGGAGTTCACGATCTTCTACAAGGAAACCCTCTGGCTTAGACTGAATCTTCTCACAACTACAGGGACATTGATAACTAGACCTAGAGCCCTGATAATGACCATCTGTAATTTCTGTGAATCTGTAATTTTCTCTTACCATCAGTAATCTCTTTTTGGAGAGATATAAAGTAAGCATCTTTGCCACCCCAGCACACAGCTATGCCTGTTACCAGGAGCTCAAGGTTCTCTATAGGGAAGCCATCTGGTTTGGACTGAACCTCCTTACGAGTGGATGTGCCTGGTTTGATGAAAAAGCACAAGAACATTATAAGATATTTATCATATTCATGAACTTCATTATTACCTAATACCTTGTACAGTTCATTCATTGAAAATATGTGGACTTTAAAAGTGTTACAAGCAGAAACTTCAAGTTGTATTATTTTGGGAGCATCATACAAATCAAGAAACAGGTAGGAATGGTACGATTGGTTTCATCAGTTTACACACTATGTTTAGAGAATTGTACTTCCATTTTGAGAACAATAATTTAAGAATACGATTCATAAAGTCTCCTTCATCAACGACGCAGAAAAATGCCTCATAATAAAAACAAAACACAAAATGTTGCAGCAAAAGGAAATGACATGAGCACAGTGCACTTCATATTTCTGTAAAACTGACAACACAGAGAAAATCAGTAAAACGGGTCTCTGTCTCATGAAGCTACTTTTTCAACCCAACTTGCTATCTATTTACATGCAAAACGGTTTAATGTTCCCACATTGAATTTCGAGGCTGTTTAACATGATATGTGTGAATAAAGCTTTAGTTAAAAACATACCAGGTTTCTTGAAATTCCCTCCAATTGTGGCACCTTGGATAGGAGGGTGATACTTCTCACAGGCCACAGCCACTGCGTAGCGCTTCTTGCCTTTCCACTCTGACAAAAATGTACTGAAGAGGTCCACATTGGCACAGACGTCTACGATGGTGAAGGCATTGTCAGATGAAGGTATGGTGGGCGAGCAGCTGAAGGACTGGGGAAAGGAGAATGATGGAGTGAAGGAAGACACCAAGGACGGCTGCTGGTGGTGGTTCTGCTGCTGCCTTGAGGTGGTGGCGGTGATAACAGGATGTGGAGAAGGTGGTATTTCAGAGTCGCTGTCTAGACTGAACTTGAGACTGAAGTCAAATTCATCCATTCCCATGTTGAGGGCATCCTGGGATTCGACGGGTTTAGGTGAGAACAGGTCTTCACTATCCTGGCATAGCATTTCACTGTCAAAACTAGGTGTCATGGCCATAGCTAGAATCTTGGGCGCATCAATGGTTTGACCTGATGTTCTGGCAGGAGGTAGCTGGTTGCTTTCAACGGCACTTGTCCTACAATGTGGTTTTTTGTTTGTCTTTGGAAGGCCCTTGTCCTTAGTGTCCCTACAACCATCAGGAGCGTCTTTGGTAATAGCGCGACTTTCCTCCATGACTGCCTCTAGATTCTGTCTACTCCTGGTCAATGCTCTTGGTGATGTTCTTTTTGAAATCTGCTGAGATGTTTCTTGGGTTTTCTTCTTCCTACCGGATTGTTGCGTTTGTCCTGTTTTGCTCTTTGGCTTCTGTGTCCCAGAGGCCTTTGAGATCCTTGGAGTAGACTGTTTTGTCCTGGGAGGAGTTGGAGGGATGTAATCTCCTGTATCACTGGTTCTCCTTTCAGGGTGTTCAGAGTCTGAGGGAAGAACCACACCTGCAGGGCCTTTTGCTATTGCACTTCCAATTTCTTCTTGAACAGCAGGATGAGTCTTTGGCGGGGTTCTTTGCCGCTTCGGTGGGGATCCACTATCCTTTCCCTCATTCTTTCTCTTTGTGTGTTCTCTGCTCGATGCTATTGCACTATCCTTGTGTGAGGGGATTGCACCTTTGTCCTTGTTTTGTGACTTGTTCTGCTTCATGTCTCTTCCGCCACTGACCTTACTGACACCCTTGGTGTCCACCTTGTTTACATTCATGTCTTTACCCGCAAGGACTGTCTGGTCTTTGGTTTTAGTCTTTGGCGTTACTTTCAGCTGAGTGAACATATCGTCATCTTCCCCTGCAAAGAGGTCCAGCATGGCCATAGTGCCTGGACTAAGAAGACTGCATGCACTTTTATGAACTTTATTTTCCCTCTCAGGAGAGAAAAGCACATCATCTGCAACTGTTCTTGAGGATGACTCACTTTTGGATGGTTGGTTTGATGGTGCTAAACTCTCTTTCTTGGACACATTTTTACTTGATACAGATACTTTGTGATGGCCTCTAGAAGTAGGAAGCTGATGAAACTCTGCTTGTCTATTTCCAGAGGTGCCACTCACCATTTCATTGGAATGTTCTACCGACTTTGAAGGTTTCTGGATACCTACCAATGATTGCTTCCCGATATCCTGCTTTGCAGTGTCCTTATGTGCAGTGCTTGCCTTTCTGGTGGTTGATGATGTGACCTTTGGATACATTTCGCCGACTTTCACATTGCTGCGAACAACATCTGGATGTTTTGTACATTCCTCGGTACAAGATTTTGTACCTGACTGTTTGGATTTTCCAACAAAAATCATGGTAGCATTTTGGGGGTCTGAATCCAAGATTTCATCAGGAGTCTCCAAGAATGAAAAGGATTCATCTGAAGATATCTGCATGGCATCATCAGTTTGACAGCCTTGGGCCTCTGATTTGTAAGTACCTCTTTGCATCTTGTATGATGTAGTTTCTGTTTCAATTGCTGTTGGGACCTTCGCGGCCACAGCGGGAACGTTTACAAGCTTAACATCTTTCTCATAGTTTCCAGGAGACTCAGCAGTAGGTTTTGTACCTCTTTCACCTGAGGGAGGTAATGTCTGACCAACTGCCTGGCATTTTTGTTGTAGGTCAGCCTGAATCAGAGGGAGTATAGCTTTACTTAGATTAGTATCTGATGCCTGAATGCTACATGAAAATGAGTCAAATAACTCACACATATCTGCAGCTAGCAGTACATCCTGGGTTGTTTCTAGCAGTAGACAAGATCCACTGTCTGTATCCTGGACAGTTTCTTCAGCACCTGCATCAATCGCTTGATCTGTTGCAACTGTATTTGTAGTAGCATTTAGTTTATGACTTGTTACCGTAGTTCCAGCTACAGCATCGATTGCTACGGCAGTTTCCCTAGTGCTTGGACCACTTAGTAGTTTATCATCTGTTTGAATATCTTGAGAGTTTCTCAAACGATCCCTTCCGCTCTTCTTGCCAGCATCAAGATCAGGACTAGCTGATTCAGCCACAATGTCATTCTGAGTGCAATACTCGGCCATGTACTGCTCCAGCTGTGAATCCATGGATGGAAAGGTCGGACTGATCCCATCCTCTTCACCAACTAACATTCCATCCCCGTCTCTGCTGTGACTGTCCTTGTCCTGCAGGAGTTGTCCATCTCCTGGACCTCTTGCAGGAGAAGCACACTCATCTACCATCTGCTGCAGTGCTTCCTCCAGACCACCCTCATCTAAAGGACATGAGAAGAGCTCTGGAGATGTTTCCTTCTCCCGACCTTGATGATGTATCTCTTTGTCCACTGCAATAATAGGTGTTAATGTTATCTTTCCTTGAGCCATTTCTTCTTGTTCTTTGACCTCATGACTTCTTTCTTTGGTAGAACTTGGAGCACAATGTACAGGTATGTCCTTCTTTTTTAGGGTGGATTCTTTCCACACTATTTCATTCGTATTCTTATTTGTGATGATCTTGGGCTGTTTTGCAGGAACCTGTGGAAACATTTGTTCTGCATCTATTGTGCTTTTTTGAGGTTTGGCATGTACCTGGACAGTCACCACCATTTGTTTCTTTGAGTTGTCCTTAGCATTTGTACTTCTTATAACAGATGGGTGTTTGAAACTTGTTTTTCTTCCACTGTATCCAGTTGAGGAACACTCACTACCAGATGACTCATTGGCCACTCCCTTGGTCCTACATCTCTCTACTTCTGCTGCCTTAAGGTCTCTCCGCACATCATCAAACTTTTCTCCAGAGCTATCAGATGGTTTAGTAACAACTTCTTTTAAATCTGGGTGTCTTACCGAGTTTCCATAAATTTCAACAGACTTTGATGATGTACTTGGCTTATCAGGTATGGGTTCATCTACTGTTGGACTTTCTTCAGGTGCAACCTGGTCACGCTCCTTCACCAGTATCAATTCCTTCTCCAGGTTTTTCTCAGGGACGGGATTCCTGATACAACTGATCATGCTGTTACCACTTCTATCGCTGCCCTCTGACACATGCTCTAATGCCGCCTCAGGTCCTTTGTTCCCATCTCTGGCGCCCTCCCGTGGTCCGTCATCTTTAGCTACCACCTTCTGACCACCGTTGTCCACTTTAATCTGTTGACCACCGCTGTCCGCTTTCATCTTCTGACCACCGTTGTCCGCTTTGGTGTCATCCTTCTCTTCCTCCTTTCCCCAGGCAACATCAGTCACACCGAGCTCAACCTGGACAATCTGTCTGGCTTCAGAGACGATGAGCTTGGCAGCCTCAGCCTCCGTCAATCCCTTCCTTCCGGTGGCCCAGATACACCTGGTTTGTTTCCTCTCCACCGCCTCGTAGGCGTCTTCACCATGAGCTTGTCTGCCACTGGATAAAATCAAAAACATACACAATCACGAATAAACTTCTCATGCTTATTAAAGGCATCGTTTAACAATGTCAAATCTGAGATACACAGCCCTACGTGTTTTCAGTGTCTGTGATATGGAGTAATATTGAAGCCCTAAACAAAATTGCTCTTCAAAATGATCAAGAAGTGCCTCAAAAAGTAAAAAATCTTTGAGTGACCGGTTTTACTCGTTTTCCCCAATAGACTGTAGTGTTATATTCAAAATTTGTAATTCCAATCATAAATATCTTGATAATCAGACAGGCGATCGGCTTGTAAAAGTCATGGGGTTCTTGACTGACCTAAAGGTTTATAATTATCATTGCAGCATGAGCTAAATCCAGAATTTTGTTTCAGAATCTGAGACAAAGTTACCGGATCCCTTTAAAGGAAATTAGAAAATGAAACAAAAAATGACCTGAGAGGCAGACTGACTGCAACGTCTGACTTCAACCTACTGTGATCTTTAATCTTGCCATGAGCTTCTAAACAATGAAACACTTACGCTCTAGCATTCTTTTTTATTTTATTTATACTGTTAGCTTGCTTTCATATCATTATATGACAACTACGGAGCAGTTTATTATTATTCAAATGAGGACCAAGCATCAGGAAAGTCCAAATCATGCAGTCATGTGTATACATTGATTCATATCATTCAGCAACCAAATCGTCAATTAATCAGCAACCAAATCATCAATCTGCCTAGAACGGGAAACACTTGAACACAGGAGGGAAAAAGTTGTTTAGTTATGCTGTACAAAATCAACAAGAGAAAGGTTGGCCTAAAGCAAGAGGACTACATACAAGTATCAACAGGGTCAAGGTTAAGAAGAAACCACCAATGCTCAATAGAAATCCCCTTTGCCAGAAAGGACATTTATAAATACTCCTTTTCCCCCAAGAACTGGCCGAGCATGCAACTCCCTCGACCAGCAGTCTGTAATAGCCACACCTGTTGAGAACTTTAGAAACACGCTTTAGCATGTACCACCTGCCATACAAGTTAGTGACATGCGGAATGCCGCCCTGCTGACTTCAATTTCAGAAGACTCAATCAACCATTCTTTTTACCAATTACATTGTAAAATGTTCAGTAAATCCTACCTTTTGAATGGCACAGAATTTCTGAGCAGGGTTTCCACGTCGTCCGGGTTGCAGGTGGCCACTGCGGCCACGGTGGGGTAACCGGCATCGTAGAGCAGCCTGGCCCGCTGGGCGTTGAGGAGAGAGATCCGGACCAGATCGCAGAGCTCCCGTTGGATCCCAAAGTTAAGCCGATTCTTGAACTGGGCCAGGAGAAGTTCCAGGTTCCACCAGCCCAGCCGGCTACAGAAGACTGTCACCATGCCTATTAAAATGAGATGGGAACAAACAAAGTTTATTAACAGGAAGTTCATATCGTTGATTGCCTACATGTTCAATCAAGAACTAGAGTGATTTTATAAACCAAAACAGAAGCAATTTTTCAAATTCAAGTTTGATTGTAATCCAAACAGGTTCTCAGAATATTGTGATTACCAGCTATTTTTCATAAACATGTATGACCCTAAAATCTAATCAGTTCATTGGTTCTGCAAGATACAGTACAAATGAGATAAGAACAAACAAAGTTCATTAACATGAAGTTCATATTCTTGATTGCCAAGAGAAAAACAACAAGACAATTTCACTATTTCAACAAGAGTCAACAGGCACAACGCAGTGAATAAAGGGTCGGGGTGATGGGTCAACATATGAACCAAAAAAAAAATGCAAAATTCATTTTGGTATGTTCACTTCCATTTTTTGCAAATTCAAACTAATACATAGATTTGAGTAATAAATTGGTATATTAAGACATAAACACTCAACAATTTGTTATTTCTTCTACTTCACACACAAGAAATGACCCCTAACTGGTTGCAATTATTTCAATTGAAGTATGATTTTCAATGGATTCCAACCGATATGTTCCAATCGGTCAAAAACTATCCTACATTTGAAAATACTGGACAGCTTTGAAAACAAAATTAAGACTATTCCAAAAGAAAAATTTATTCAAAAGGACAATATCTCTCTACCTGAGAAAGTACTAGCAGATTGTTGCAGCGCCTGCAGCTGCCCAAAACCACAGCTGTACTTGGCGGCGACGGTCGGCAGCGGCACTTCGTTGACCAGCTCGTGCAGGATGAGGGTGGTGTAGAATCGCCGGTGGATGGCGATGCTCTTCTGGACGTTGGCCGAGCGGGAAGCGCTGGAGACGAGGCCCTGGCTGGCCCTCATCAGGAAGGATTCCTCCACCCCGACCAGCTCGGCCACCCTCCGCTGATCTGAGGACATCTTCTCCCAGGTGCAGACGAACTGGTACCAGTCGGGCTGGAAGCCCTGGTTGTAGATGGGAGTGACCTGTACATGTACATGTAGGTGCATTTGTAACTTAAAGGTAATACAAAGTTTTGGGAATTTTTGAAAATTGGGTGGATAGTGATTCTTTACAATTTTGATATATTTGGATGCCCCTGTGGATGTATTATAAGCACAAGAAAATTTAGCCCCTAAAACACTTCTGCTTTTGAGAAAAATTGAATATAAAAATTTCAAATAGCGCCTACGGCCGTACAATGGTAGCTGCGACCATGAAAATCTCAGAATATGTAATTGTGATATATAATTTCCAAACGGAGATAGCCAATCGGTCGAGTTTAGTCAAGAAACATTGTTTTAGAGCTTAACCCTTACTGTACTGGGCTATTTTGAGCTCCCTCTGACTGGGGGGGGGGCCTGGGAGGCCCCCCCCTATGATCTCGGCCGTCGATTGTCCGATGAACACGAAAATTTGCATGTTTGTAGATATTTACGTAAGGAACAAGATGGTATAATTAGTTTTTTCCAAATATGCAAATTTTTGTCGTTAGCCTAATTAATTATCGCCTCAAGCTTCTTAGCTTATGATAGTTGGCCTCTGCATTTATCTTGAT
Source organism: Strongylocentrotus droebachiensis (assembly GCA_035222895.1). NCBI lineage: Eukaryota > Metazoa > Echinodermata > Echinoidea > Camarodonta > Strongylocentrotidae > Strongylocentrotus > Strongylocentrotus droebachiensis. Next base: position 50,817 of record JAVYIG010011345.1, read on the forward strand.
TATTTTTACTTACCTCCATACTTTCAAGCTTTCAATTATGTACTTTTTTTTAAAAAATATTTTATTTTGTGTGTATTAAGTTGTCACTCTTGATGTAAATCAATTATATTATATACTATTATTGTTATGTGAATGTTTTGTATTTGATTTATCAATAAATGCAGAAACATCTGCTAAAAAAAAAAAAAAAAAAAACGCGCTAATTTTATGCATTTTACAGAAAACGTTTCAAACTCCAATTTTTGAATGTTGAAACTCATTATTCATATGAAACTTCTTTTCTAACACAAAAAAGTTATTTTAATGTAATTAATATTGATAATTTATGCAAATTTTGATGCGATTTGTAATTTTTTTTTTTTTTTTTGATGACATGCGCATACTAATTGTTATGTAACGCCTTACAGGTATATCCGATTTCGACGAAAATGGTATCAAAATGTGCGTAAGACTTGAGGGAAAAAAGTCATGAAACGACAATTCAAAATTCCAAGCGGTTGCGGCACAATCTCCGAAAATGTCGAGGGGGGGGCCTCCCAGGCCCCCCCCCCCCAGTACAGTAAGGGTTAAATAATATCTTGACCTTGAGAGGGAGCTACAAAACATAAAGAGTGTATTATTTACAATTTCATAACTTTAGACTCGATTTCAACTGCGACAATGATCACTGAATATTGTAGGATTGCATATGCTTCCAATATGTTCATTTGAACCAAATTCATGACCCCATACCAAAACTTTGTATTACATGTACCTTTAACTTGAGATATACTCTTGGATGATCTAATGCATCAAAAATGTATTCTGTTTTCACAACTAAATTTCTCTTGCACTAGGTAGAATCCAAAATTCCAAATACATTCAAATTAACACAACAGAGTACTTGACCTTTTTGTCCTTTTCAAGTCTCATTAATCTTTTGGAAAAAAACTATCAGGACAATCAAACCTACAATTACAGAGTCACGCTACCTTTGGTTCCAACAATGCTAGCCCATAAAGTGGCAAGTCAAGAAGTGCATGGTTATTGCTTGACACTCTGACTGAGGATAATCAAAACAAAACAATCGTATGATTTGTCCCATGTATCGTGAAATGGTCGATATCAGAAAAAATAAGGTAAACTTTGACACCCAGATTTCACTTTAAAAAATAATAATCAAGGTAACATACTCAGTCACCCTGTAGATTATGACATTAATCTAACCTCAGCATAGGCTTATGGAGTACATATACATCCTTGCAAATTACATAAAATACTGCTGAATAAGCTCAGACTGCGGATGAGCAATTAGGCGTTGTGGCGTGCGCCTGTAATCCAGCTAACAATGGAAGTTATAAACTGATTCAGCCGAGGACACAGGTTCAAAACTGAGTCACATCTTTTGGATGGTGACTTTTAAAGGTCGGTCCGCAGACGTAAATAATCATATGTGATTGATACCCGTCTGTAAAAACCTAATACACACACACATATAGACTCTCCCTCACCTGGTACAGAATGTGAAGTTCATTCTCCAGGACAAAGTTCTTGCGAGCCTTCTGCAGTTCAGCAAACACCAAGAGAGCTTCACCCGGTGAGAGCGCTGAAGACAAGGTAGCCTTACCGAGCTGGGTGGGACAATACTTCTCTGTGGTCTCACCTGCGAAATTCAATTTTAATCAGTAGTGATGGTTATTTTACCTGACTGCTAAGAAAGCATAAATGCTTGTTAGTAAGCAGCCAGAGGACCGACAGCTTTAGGTCCTCTCCAAGAGACCTGCTAATGAGGATTAATGCCTTACCAAAGGGCACTAGCCCATCGCCTTGGTTTCGAACCCGGGTTGCCAGATTACGAGACCACTGCTCTACCAACTGAGCTATTGCGCATCCATCCTCAAGAACATAATTTTTGTTTGTTTGTTTTGTTTTATTAACCTGTAATATGTGATTGGTTCAGTAGTCACAAGTAATGACCATTTGAAGCACTAACGATTTCTGAATTTGTGTTCAAGTAATTGTTTTTTAAAGACTTTAGCTTTCAATATCTAACTTCCAATCTGCTTAAAATACTCATTAATGAAAATAGATATAAAAATGAAGAAAAAAAACCTTCATCAAGAAGTAGACAATTGAAATAAATAAATATTCTAAATCCCATATGTTAATTTAAAAATACAAGCCAATAAACAATTTTATTCAAGGTATTTTTATAGGTTAAAGGAAACCAAAACCTTCATACTAAGTTACTTTTATTGTAAAGTTTAAAAGATTTGAATAAAATCAGTGAAAATTTGAACAAAATCGGGCAAGGAATAAGAAAGTTAGAGCCTTTTGAAATGACTAGTCACTAGAGGGCAGTATTAAATTTGATGACATCTGTGAACAACTCTCCATGCCTTTTGTACATAAAATTTCACAATTTTTTTGTTTTCTTCGTATTTATTTGTGTTCTTGATCCGACTTCATAACATGTGAAGTAGAATATCATTTTGCATTCTATATATTGCTTTCAAGGGAGTACATTATCTCAATCACAAGAAAGAAGGAAAAACATGAAATTTGATGTACAAAAGGCATGGAGAGTTGTTCACAGATGATGTCATCAAATTGAATACCGCCCTCTAGTGACTAGTCATTTCAAAAAGCTCCATTTGAAATAAAATCGATTGTTCTAGATAGCATTGGAAATTCATGGAATGGGTTTTTACATATATATACAGATGGTTCTAAACTCGAGGATGGGAAGACAGGAGCCGCATTTTATGTGTCTCATTATAATGTGGTGAAATTTTTTAGATTATCCCATGTCTGTATTATGAGAGCAGAACTAGTGGCCATACTAATGGCACTAGAGTGGATTAATACATTTATTGAATCCTCTTCGGTGGTAATTTTTAGCGACGCTTTGTCAGCTTTACAAATGATCGATTCATACTTTATTAGATGTGCTATTGTAAATGAAATTTTATCCATAATTAATATTTTGCAGTTTAAGGATGTTTGTGTTGCTTTTGAATGGATTCCGTCACATTGCGATATTAGGGGCAATGAGATCGTAGATCGGGCTGCCAAAAAAGGAGCCATGAAAAGGTGTATAGACATAGTTATACCAAATACAAGAAGTGAATTGGCAGCCTCTCGTTTGATCCATTATAACAAATTATGGCAAGCAGAATGGGACAATGCAGAACACGGTAGATTTTTATATGCTTTACATAGCGACGTTTCAAAGCCCATACATAGACAAGGCCTATCTCGCAGAGAAGAATGCTTGATACAACAACTAAGAGTAGGTAACTGTAGTTTAAATTATTACCTTTTTCAAATTAACCAACACGATACTGGTCTTTGTGAAGTTTGTCAAGAAGATGAAACAATTAAACATTTTATTTTCTATTGTACAAAATACGACAAAGATAGACGTCTCTTAAAAGAAAGGATTAAATTGAACAACCCCAATCTGAAACAATTATTGATGTCTAACCCAATTTTTACTCGTGAATTATTGGGTTACATATACGATACTAATCGTTTTAGATAGCTTTTAAAGCTATCAGGGATCCCCTTAACTTATGTCGATCCTGTAATAATATATAAAATGAAGTATTTGCGGTTTTTCCATGAACAATTGCAACTAACTCCCATCTCGCCTTTTATGTGCATTTTATGCAATTTTAATATTGCAGCTTTTTTTTTTTTTTAAACCATATCACTATTAATTTCATTTCACCAAGGAAAGTCGCTCGTGGGCTTGATTTCCGAAGCCCACGCCAAAGCTATACACGAAATTGACTGGCGCAAATAATCTTTGAGATTGAAGAGCGCCATCTAAACGAAGAACCAACCAACCAACCTCTTACTTCCTTATTCCTTGCCCGATTTTGTTCAAATTTTCACTGATATTTTTCAAATATCTTAAACTTTACAATAAAAGTAACTTAGTATGAAGGTTTTGGTTTCCTTTAAGTCAACTGCTTTCAATGTTGTTTTTTTCCTATTTGTTAGGGTTTTGTAAATAGTGGCGCATTTACATCAACATTCATTAGATTTGCCTCAAACCCTACTTGTAAAGAATGATGCAGAAATGAACATGTACCGTTACCTTCACACTCCACATTCTGCAGTCTGATGAACTCATTTTCCTCCAGAAACTTGACACAAGATAACACTGCTGACCCTGTGTTGACCCCCGACCCTTGATCATCTGACCTGACCTCTGACAGACTTGCAGCCAGGAGTGTGCTGGAGGCATACGCCTGGACCTCTGTAGGGCTGGACGCTACACCACTAGCAATGATCTATGATAGGGAAAGAGAAAGAAGTGGTGGAAAAAAAATTATTCTCTGAAAAGTGTGCAAAATATGTCATATCAAAAGTGATTTATACAGATCATTGCATTAAAGAAAAAATCATCTGTTTGATCGATTTTGACATCTAGCGCTGTATACAGGCTGAGAGGCATCAATTGCATACTAATGCACACAATGAATATGAAGTGGCTGATCGGCAAGTTCCACAGTAGACTCACGATTTGAATTTTTGAAGAATTTTTTCTTACATCGCGGTAAGTTGAAAAGATTGTATTTTACTGCTATTTAGGTGTCATCAAATGTCACTAAAGTACAGATTTTGAGTGAACTCAGTTGAATTTTGTACAGTGGTGTTTGAAATGTTGAGAATCAATCAAAGTCGTCTTAACAGTTTTCAATACACAACACGTATACTAATGCTGCTATGTGTGCATAAAGACCACTTTTCTTGTCTCCCTTGGGTGGTATTTATAGACAGGTTTCACTGTATTACCAATGCTATAAATGAGCTGGGGGTGTTTCACAAAGACCAAGATTGACTTCAAGTTGGACTTAACTATGGCAGGCCATTCATGCCACTGGTTGCTCTCACTATTGGTCTCTCAATTATGATCTTTTGATAATATTTTTTTCCTTCAATAATGAATTATGTTAATAATGTTAATTCTGTAGATTTGTGACCATGATTTGTATGTCACTTGAGAGACCAATGCCAGTAACTGGTGAGAGAAAATTGTGGCATTAATGGCCTGCCATAGTTAAGTCCAACCTAAAGTTAATCTTAGTCTTTGTGAAACATCCCCCTGGAGTGACTCACCTCCAAGATGGCCCTCTTTAGGCTGTTACTGAGGTCATCGCCCTGGCTCTTAATCAGACAGCTTTGGACCGGTGGTAGCTCAGCCCTCATCAGTTTGGATGCCTTGTCTCTCTCTGTTGTCTTACATACCAAGATGCTTTCCCCTAGAAATATACAAGTCAAATATGTTTACAGAAAATTTACAGATAACTCTTGAAACTCAAAGGATCTCATTTTCTCCCCACTCTCTCTCTCTCTTTCTCTCATCCTCACTCTTACTCTCTCTCTCTCTCTCTCTCTCTCTCCCTCTAAGGTCATGAACCTGCCTCTTGACCAGACAGCTTTGGACAGGTGGTAGCTCAGCTCTCATCAGTTTATATACCAAAATACTTTCTCCTACAAGAATTAGAATGTGGTATATGAACAAACAGATTAATCATGCAAGCTTGTTTTTATGATGTTTTCTTACTTGTAGTAATTGCCGCAAGTTTAACACCCTATCTCCCGCCCCTTCCCCTCTTCTCTCCTTTTCTCCCCGTCTCACTCTCCCTCTCTCTTCCACAATTTTCTCCCTCTAATTTTCATTCTCTGCCTCTCCTTCTCTACCCTACTACACACTATGTTTCATTCGTTTCCGAATATATTCATATCTGACTGCCATTATTAATAGTAATTCTTCCTTTCTCCCACTCTTGTCATTCTGTCTATATATGATGAAATACCTCTGATTCCCAAATATTATTTTTGTAGGCAGATGAAGCTGCTCAAGAACTGATCTGAATAATTTGCACAGCTCAATTTGCTTGAAAACATATTAAGGCATTGTTCTGTACTTACATACTAGATACAAGTACAAAGTAATAATTAAAGACAGAGAATTTTCTTGAAAAAGAAAAGAAAAGAAATATCTCAATCGTACCTTCAGTGTCGATTCCTTTCCTCCCAGCTCTTCCGACCATCTGCTTGTAGGTCAGGGGGTCAATGACCTTTCGGTTGAACATTATTGACCTGATGATGACCCTCCGAGCAGGAAGGTTCACCCCCGAGGAGAGAGTGGAAGTGGCCACCAGGATCTTGAGGAAGCCGTGACGGAAAGCGCCCTCTATGATGTCTCGCTCGTCAAATGTGAGTCCTTTGGAGAGAGAAAAAAGAAAAGAAAATCAGTGACAAATCTGCTGATAACCAATCAGAAGCAAGGATTTCAGTAGCTTATAACAAAGATTATATACCTCACTTAAGTAATCCAGCAATCTGATTGGTCGAAATATTCCCAATAACCATGGTTATTGGGAAAATAGGTCAGTCTCCATGGTTACCCCATAGGTTTACATGTTAAAAAATGGTTTGAGCGATCGAGGATACCGTACGTGTGTGAAGATTTGGTCGGTAATTTCAATACAATTGAATCTCGATCGATCTTACCGACAATTTTATCTTGCATTGTTGACATGAAGACGAAAATAAACTTCCAAAAACAAAAAAACAACATCTGCCGATAGATCTTGATCTAAGTTCGTGCCAATATGCATTGCAAAAGTAAAAGAAGGGCCTGATTAATGGAGTAGCCGCGAATCATCAACACGCGAAGCCGTTTTAAATCCATTAGAGAAAACTGTATATTATGGTAACAAAGCGCGATAGTCGAGCGGATTAAGGCGCTGACACGAGTTACATCACCTTTTGTACGCAAGAGTTCGAATCCCATCTCCGACAAAAGTTTTTTTATTTTTTATTTTTTATTTTTTATTTTATTTTTTTTTTGGCATATAAAAGTATTAATGACTGCTTTAATATTCGAGAAATAGTTGTTTTTATATGCTCTCGGGAAGGTTACAATTGGGCTATTGCCCTCGGCACGCCTCGGGTAATAGCACAATTCTAACCTTCCCTTGAGTGTATAAAAACAACTATTTCTCTCAAAGCAGTCATTAATACTATACTGTCATTTGTCACTGATGACAAGTTTTGTGAAACAGGGCCCAGTGCAAGCTCAAAGTTATTGTTGGGAACAAATTTCCACACAATTGCCAATAAAAAAAGAAAAGGTGGAGGGTGGGGGGCATAAGAGCAACAACCAATATCAATTAAAGGCACCCCCTCCCCATTATGAAATGCAATATAAAACAAGGACCTCATGCATACAACACAGGGAGATCTATGTGAGTTGGTCTAGTGGCATGTTCACTTGGTCAGCTCTCTGTCTTTGCCTACAAACTGGCTCAGGCGACACTGGCTCGAATCGAGTCACATCTTTTGGATGGTGACGTTTAATGGTCTGTCCCCAGACGTAAATAATCATATCTGATTGATACACGTCTGTAAAACCCCAATTACACACATACAACACCCCCAAATTTAACCCCTTTGTGGAACATCAAAACACACACATTTACAAAGAACTGATTACTTGATGATATCCCACAGCTAGTTCTTGTTACCTGCATGATGGTAGGCTACGCCATATGGCTATCCTTATCAGCTGCTCACATATGCCCCCAGATTTGAACTCAAAACCCCACTCTCAAATTATGTAATACAGTATAAAACAAGGACCTCATGCACACAACACCCCCAAAGTCCACCTAAACCCCCACCCCTCCCCTCCCAAGTGAAAATGATTGATGAATCGGACAAAATCTCACAGCTAGTATAGAAATATTGACTGCTTTGAGAGGCCTGGCTGTTTTATAGGCTCAAGGAAACGTGCACATATCCTGCCATGAACCCATTTTTTATAAGACTATTGACCGGTAGGTGGGTATGAGGGCACTTTTCAAAAGACTATTGACTGGTAGGCGGGCATGGCTAAAATCACGACTCCAATTTCGACCAATCAGATGGCTAGATTTCTAAAGTGAGGTATATAATACAGTATAAAACAAGAACCTCATCCACACAACATCCCAAAATTAACCTAAACCCCCTCCCCCTCCCAAGTGAAAAGTATTTTTGTTGTTACCTGCATGGTGGTAGCCGACGCCACATGGGATAGTCTTTCTGAGGACTGAATTAATGCTGACAGGTGTTCTTCTGAGCTGCTCCACGACATCTCTCAGAGAGGCGTGGTCCAGCTTCAAAGGTAGCATGTTGGATGCCTTCACAAAACCTGCAATGAGATGACACACATGGCAATAGTTTAATGTACAGTTAAACCTATCTATTGCGATCGCCCAAGGGAAAACATGAAAAGTGGTCTTTGTAGACAGGTTCCTTTAGTAAATGTTTTAGTGAGAAACCATTTCCAAGGGAAACAAAAAATGTGGTCTTTGTAGACAGGTGGTCACTAAAGCAGGTTTGACTGTTCTCTCACAGAATGCCAAGGCTGATATGAAATGTATACATGTAAATCGTGTTGCTGAAATACGTGAAAAACTAAAACATTTAAATGACAGCTATATCCTTAAAATTGGAATCATCACAATCACCATCGCAACATTGATCATCATCGCCAATATCATCACCTCCACCACCACCATCGTCATCACCACCACAACTACCTCCACCATCAACACCAACACCATCATCATCACCACCACTACCATTATCATCCTTATCATCATCATCATTATCACCACCACCACCACCATCATCTTCATCACAACCACCATCACCACTATCATCATCATCATCATCATCACCACCACCATCATTATCGTCATCACAACCACCACCACTACCATCATCTTCATCACAACCATCACCATCACCACCATCATCATCATCAGCACCACCACCACTGCCATCATCACCAATATCATCATCACCACCACCATTGTCACACCCAACATCATCATCAACATCACCACCACAACCTCCACCACCAAAATCATCATTATCAATCAATTGATTAACCATTTACCCGTTTGATTTGTGGTCACTTGCCCCTGATGCATGTTATAAATCTCTCTAGCCATCATCTCACACAGCTTCTCGCACCAGTTCTTGGTGGGGCAGAACACCAGCACACCGTTGCCCTTGGAAATCGTCTCCAGACACAGGGAGAACACTTGGTCTTCATCGCCTGAAGCGGAGGTTGTTAAGAAAGATGAAACACAACAGGGAATTATACTTTAGAATAGAATTTCTTCACATACCCTAGTTACGGCCTTGTTCAGTAATAAGGCTGCAAAAACGCTAGGTTATGAAAAAAAGATACAAGTGTAATTTGCGTCCCATTTTTGTATCATATAACACAGAGCTCAGTGAATATGCGTATGACATTTGTTGCATGCAGTTGCCACTCATTTACACGCAAGAAAATGCAACGTTTTAATGCATCATATCTGAACTAGCCTTAAAAGAGGAGGGCAATAATCAGATACAAAGATTAGTATACTAACTTAGGGGGTTCATTTTCAAGCAGCAACTATTTTCCATATACCCACAGGCTATGCATTTACACATATAATTTTTTTTTTCTTGTTGTGAAAGACAATTTTTTTAAAGTTTGCTCTATCATATAACCTCAAGACTAAATGAAGATGCATTCCTTTATAATTCTCCACTGACCTTTGACCTCAAATGGTGGCTTAACCTCCCTGACCTTTGACATGGACGAGTCAAAGACGGCCTTGCCGATCTTGACATGCTCCGTGAGGGGTACGGGTCTGTAGTCTGTACGGTAGAGATCCGCATCCAGCCAGCGTGCCAGCAGGTCTAGGTTGGGCAGGGTGGCGCTCATGCCCACGATCTGAATAGGATTACTGAGAGATGGATAGAGAGAGAAATATGGAAGAGGTTAGGGGATGGGAAATAGAGAGAGAGAGAGGGGGAAAGAGATATTGAAGACAAGAGATGGACAAATGGGGTCAGAGATAGATAGAGAAGGGGAAAGGAAGGGACGGAGAGAGAGAGAGAGAGAGAGAGAGAGAGAGAGAGAGAGAGAGAAAGAGAGAGAATGGTATGTAAAGAAGAAAATAAAATCTCATACAGGTACATGGACATTAACATGAGTAAAAACAATTGATGGGTGCTATATAACTATTCTTCACTTTTGCTATACATCAATGAATTCATTGGCAGTCCATTTCTATACAACACTACAAAAACATCACTATTTTAAAACATCAATCATCATGAAAGTAGACCCAAGTCTGATGGTAAAGGCCTACAACACTGTACATAACATCCACTGAATGAACAAAACAAACAAAAAGCACCCCACGTCTCTTGGCAATAAACTTACGACATAAATGACGATATCAATAACCAACTTACCTTTGCCTAGCGCCATCACCGTCCCCCGATGACTTCAATGTGGTAGCTGTCACGTATCTGATCTTGGTAAGCAAGAGCTCCAGTAGATACCCTCTGTGCGAATCTCCTATCATATGCAGCTCATCGACCACTACTATACCTGTAATACCGAACACAAGAGACAGATGTTGTTATCATCACTATTTATGCTCATCTCTCCCAATTTATTATACATCCTTCCCAACCTTTATATGACTTTTAGTACGCAAGAGCTCCAGTAGACACCCTCTGTGTGTATCGCCTATCATATGCAGCTCATCTATCCCTACAATACCCAAGACAGGACAAGGGTGTCATTAAATATGCAGCCAAACCTGCTTTAGTGACCACCTGTATAGAAAGACCACTTGTCTATGAAGATCACATTCTTTGTTTCCCTTGAAAATGGTT
>JAVYIG010011346.1:0-61550 GCA_035222895.1 Strongylocentrotus droebachiensis
TTTTTGCTGGGCAATTTTGATTTGTTCTGACAACTAACATGCTTATAATTAACAGACCATATCACAATTTTCAGAATATGGCCCCAAGAGGGTTGACAATGTATTCAAAGCATAGGACCAAGATATTTATTGATTACAGATAACAAAACTTGAGAAAGGTTATATTTTTCCCTCATAGATGTTGGAAGTTTCAAAATTACCAAGCTATACTATTCTTGTGTTACTGACGACGATCTGTGAAATGGTGTTAAAAATATGAACCACTCAGTGATTTTTCTCATCTTGTTTGAAATGACATCATTCGCATACTATTAATTTTTGGTTTAACTATAGAAAGCCCCACCAATAGGGTACATGTCTACATGAACGTCCAACTTCTGGGGTTAGAGTTAGGGGTAGGGTTAAGGTTAGATTTAGGGTTAGGATTAGGGTAAGTGTTACCTAAGAAAATCAAATCTTTAGATTTGGCTTCATTGGTGTAGTTGGTTAACCTATTCACGTCTAGTCAATTTTTGTGGTGGGGTATTCTAAAGTCGCTCAAAATTTTGTTTGATTTTTTCCCCTCACAGATGATGAAAGGTTCAGCAACACCAAGCTATGCTTGATCATTCTTTCATGTATTGCAGAGGACCAGTATGCCAACTCATTTCTCCATGATGCTAATCTCACATTTAGAGTTCCCCTTCATCAAGCAGTGAGTATAAATCATTTCCACTTGGGGAAGATATTACCAGTGTTAACTTTGAAAGGACATTTTGGTCATGGAAGGACATTTAAAGATACAGTTGAGTTCTGGTCATGCGATTGCATTGTGAAAGAAACAGTGTGGAATTGATCAGAAAAAGTTGATCATGTAGCATACAAGTATTGGTGTGTACTGCGGGGTTCTGGAGTCATCAAAATGATAAGAAATTTGGCCAGTCTTGGTAAAGTAACAGGCACTTTACACAGAAAGATGTATATGGGACTACACAACCATGTGGCATAACAATCAGGCCACAATTGTTAAGCTGTTGTCACATTTAGAATATAGAGGCATTTGAAGAGCAATGCTGTTTTTCAGGAAACATTTTATTCTCTTATGTCCTTACATACTTGCATAATAACAATGATAATGCTCACAAATTATTTGTCACCTCTCCCCAGAACTCAACCTTATTCTTTAAGTACTTTGTGTCATAAATTGATCCCTTTCAAAACCCAGGGCTCGATACTGATTTGTAACCCCTTAATTTATGTACCATGGATGGACAGCTTATTGAGCTCAAGAAATGAACATTGGACACAGTTTGGACAATGAATTGCTATGAAGTAGAAAGAAGTTCTCTCATAGTGAAGTTATTCAACAGAATTAATTTGTATACCCACTGTAACAGCTTATTGAGCTCAAGAAAATGAACATTGGACACAGTTTGGACAATGAATTGCTATGAAGTAGAAAGAAGTTCTCTCATAGTGAAGTTATTCAACAGAATTAATTTGTATACCCACTGTAACAAAAAAAGCAAGACATAAGACATGTAGTCAAGATGTGACACTGGAAAGTCTCTTATAGTTGTTCAATGGAGAGATTAAGGAGTTTATTTCATGTCTTACACTGTACATGTATTATATTTCTAATGGAATAATTGTGAACATTTTGTCTGATTTGTGCGTGGATATATTCATGTTAGAGAACGGAGAGGTGTAGATTTTCTGAACAACTGACATTTGTTGATGGAATGACTTTGTACAAGGTTTTAGACTTTAAAACAAAAAATAATTTCATGCTTTTCTACAGCCCATGAGACACAGAAAACAGTCACAAGATCTTCCAGCCCGACCTCTTGCCTGCGCACTCCTAGGTGAGTACTAACAACATTCCGTTGAATGGTCCATATCACATTAAGATAACGTCTCTATGTGCTTCCAAAGTACTTTGGATATTATTGCCTTGGATTTAGCTCCTGCGATAGTAGCACTCGGTGTATTCAAGGAATGAATCCTGCAAGGTACCCACTCCCTACACCTGGGTTTAGTTTGGCAAATGTAGCTTGATATTTTCCCCAAAAGTAAGTGCCCCAGCAGGGATTCGAACCTAATCCCTTTCGGTTCATTGCCCAGAGAGTTTATCCACTAGACCAAAGCACCTCTATCTGTTAGTATGTGTGGTCTAGTGGATATTTCACTGGACTGTGGATCACATGTGGATCACAATGTCATCTGTCAAGACATTAATCTACATTAGCCACTCTCCACCTAGTTGTTAAATGGGTGCCCGGTTGGATGAGAATGTTAATGTGGGCTTGTAAAATGGTGCCTGGCTGGAATTCTCCCAGGGAGCAGAGCATGTGAACTATCATGCGCTGAATAGCAATGGAACGCAGTTACAGATTTAAATAATTATTACAACGTAAATCGTTTAGAAATCTAGTAAGTAATGCACTATACATATGTGACTATTATTATTGATTTGTAATCATCAAAGCTTGGGTGAAGACAGTGAATTTAACATACCGTACATGGAAACCTGTGTGCACAGATGGGTATTTGAAACGGTAGAAACAATTGATTAGAATTAGTCCTATATGAAGGCTACAAAGGCCACTGATTATACTGTATTCATGAGGCTGTACTTCCTACATATTACTCAGATGGTACCTAAATTTTACCCATTTTGAAATAACCGTAAAATAGCTGTTAACCATGCTATTGATGCTTAAAAGCTCTTTCCAATGAGGGAAAGGGTGATGTTTGAAAGCATTTGTTTTGTATTATATACATGTTTGATCTTTTTAATTTCTTTATTTAATTTTCTATCATATTTCTGAAGTGGCTTCAACTTTTTTTTCCTCCAGATTAGACCGTTGAGTTTATCTTGAGCCACATGATGAGGAACCTGCCCCAAGAGTTGTATCTGTAAGTAGCTACAACTTGATGACTTTCTTCAAGGGAGCAAGTAGTTTTGGTTTTGTATTGAACCATATTTGGTATTTTTGTTCTTGCGTGATACACGTACACAACATTTGGATGCAGCATTGAGACAAATGAAACTGGGGTGGTCCAACTAAGAAGCAACTGAACTTTTCAATAGTAAAGTTCCAGACATGTTCCAGCGTTGCTTAGGCAGAACATTTGTGTAGTATTGTGCAAAACTTTTCAATGCTCTGGTTTAGAGGTACATGTATACTTAATTATGGCAAGGTGCATGATATTATGCACCTTGCATGTATTATTATCTGAGGACACTGGAGCCAAGCCTTTGAAAGGCCAATGGCCTCTGCTGGCTCCTCCATATTCTTTGTATTATTTATATTTATATATTTGCTTATATGTATAATGTATTGTTAAATGTATTTTTTTACGAGAAATCGAAATAAAATGAACTTGAATTTGAACTTGATATTATAAGTTTTTATTCAAGTTTGACCTGGCTAATGATATGTATATATATATATATATATAAAAGAATATCAACAAATATCTAGGTGTTCTTTTTAGTCAGGCGCAGACAAAATTGAAAGCAAAATGTCTTTCAATCTTATTTGATATATTCATATCACACAATCATAAAGATTTATTGTTGTATACATATCAATAGAAACCAACAGACATTTTATGTCACAGTGGACCTTTCATGAACTGAGGTATGAAAGGCTGTCCCTGAAAAATAAAATAAAATATTTTTGTTTACTTGTAGGAAATGTTTAGGTGTGATTCACAGGGTGCTATGCTATCAGAAGAAATGTCGAGTGAGGTTGCAGTATTCGTGGATCAGTATCTGGACAGGTAAAAGAAATTGAATTTGAAAGATTGCCACAGAAATAATAACAAATAATAATATGAATATTTATAAAGCGCTGGTATCTGCCAGGTTCAGTCGCTCATGGCACTTTACACATATTTCCCTGGCTGTAGCCAAGCTGCCAAAGTAACTAGTGCTCAAGCATCTCAGGTATACCCATTTACACCTGGGTGGAGAGTGGCAAATGTAGATTAATGTCTTGCCAAAGCGGGACTTGAACCCGTACCTTGTGATCTGCAGTCGGGTCACTTATCCACTAGACCACAACACCTCTACATGAACGCAAGATTGTGTTTTGGAGGGCCATATAAATATCTGATGTCTTTTTTTTAAGGACAATAAGATGCGGAAGACACGACTTGAGGTAGTGGAAAACTTAGAAGGATGGTGTTAACAATATTTTGAGAAAGTTATTCTACATAATTGTACTTTGCAAAAAACACTAGTTTTAGGTAGAGTTTTATTTGTGCAATTTTCTGAACCAGACCTTTAACAGTTAAATGAATGTGCCCATCCAAGCGTAAAAGTTTTAGAACTTGATCTCAATTGATGATGGTAGGGTATTAATTTTCCTTCAATTTGTTGCATATTTTAGTATTCTTCTATTTTATATTGTTTATATGATCTTTTAGAACGATAAAGAGTGTCCACAATCTTACTTTTGCTGAGTGTATATTTGACTGACAACTCATGACATAATATATTAAACAATCCCTGTACACTCAAATTTTTTAGTAAGCTAGTCATTTGTAGGATGGTCTATTTTCCTGTATTTCTAACTTTCAGCAGTACATGTATATAAACCTATGAACCGGGACCTACTACAAGCTTTGCTTTTTAGTAGATCCCCCACTTTATTGATTGATTTATATGATTGTATTCTCTGTTATAACTATTATCATGTACATTATGGTTTCTATATTGTATGTTTAGTTATAATTAATTGCCATTATTCATTATGTTCAATTATGTTATCTTTGATAAAGTGAAATAAATAAACTTGAAACTTGAAACTTGAAATCACTTATACTTGTTATAATTCTTTTTCAGCTCTGATAAGTCTCCTGAAGTACATTTTGGCCAGCGAATCTGTTTTGCTTCCATCCAACAACATCTTTGAATTGGCATGCAAGGTAATTAAAGACTTATTCAGAATGTGGAATTCATTTCATTACAAAATTTGTTTTGTAAAGGGAAAAAAATAGCCAATAGACCAGTCTACTAACATATTCAAATCGTACGCATACTTTGTAAACAAATGTTGTTCTTGACAATTCGAAGGCATGCCTGACATAGCAACAAATATTGTATGCAGACTGGATTCCAAATATTGTAGCTCATTTATTTATAACATGTTAATGGAATACCTTGTTACTAGGTCCCCAGGAAAGAAACATCCATGAATTTGAATGTTTTTTGTAAACTGGTCTATTGATTAGGTAATTATTCTATTAATTTTGGAGGTATTATGCAGAATGGTATTCCCATGACCTACATTTACATTTTTGTAGTTTGAATCCATGTCCTTCGAATAGTTTACAAATAATGAATGGTTATGAGTTCAATAGTGCGAATATGTTCATGAGTTGAAAGATTAACATGCCGAGTTGAATAGAATTAACGTTAATCTTTCAACGAATGAAAATATTTGCACTATTAAACGAATGAAAAACATTCATTATTTGTTTTATACAACATCGAAGAAGACCTAATAGAACGTTAATCAACAAATTATGCTTTACTCCTTATAAAGATAAATTAAAGTTCGAGTCAAGCCTTCTCGATTACATGCAGATTGCCTTCGCGTCAGATACACGCAGGGATACGACGCATATAACCAAAAATGCATGACCGTGCAATATACCATCTATTGAATATCATGTGACCAACAATCGTCCAATCAAATGACAAGGATCCACGTAGGTGTTGTATAATGTGTAATAAGATCACACTGGTATGGAAATGTAGAGTTGGGTAATTGGACATGGAAGTACATGAAAGTGGTGTGCCTAAGTTATGCTTCATAGCCATCTACATTCTGGTGAAGTTTATAGGAAGACAGTAACAATTTATCCTGTCTTGCAGTAAGTGAACTTACCGTTGGATACATGTTGGATATTCTTGTCCTAATATGTCACATTCCTTGTGATATTATCCTTACACTTTGCCTTTTGATTATTAGAATTTCACTTCATTCATCCATTTAACATGAATAGCAAGTAACCAAAACTAAAAAATATGCATGTACTTGATCTTTGTTCTTGATCTTTGACCTTTGACCTCTGACCTGTAGGTCGTGAACCTGTTCAACCTGTTTATCACCTATGGCGATACCTTCCTGCCTTCAGCAAACTGCTATGACCAACTCTACTATGAACTCATTCGCATGCATCAAGTCTTTGACAACATCTACAATATGGGTAAGAGGCTGATGATGGTGGTGGTGGTGGTGGTGGTGGTGGTGGTGGTGGTGGTGGTGGTGGTGGTGGTGGTGGTGGTGGTGGTGGTGGTGGTGGTGGTGATGGTGATGATGATGATGATGATGTGGTGGTGGTGGTGGTGGTGGTGGTGGTGGTGATGATGATGATGATGATGATGATGGGTGGCGGCGGCGGCGGTGGTGGTGGTGATGGTGGTGGTGGTGGATGATGATGATGAAGATGATGACGACGATGATGATAATAATATTTGAGATTCGTAAGGCACCATATTCCAATTAAAATCAAATGCTCAATGCACAAAACAAAAATGAAATCACAATAGAAGCATCTGAATTTTAAACAAAAGAACAATGGGAGTGAGACAGAAAAGACTTGTATCACATGGATTTTTATATATTTCTAATAAAGAGAGTTTTCTTTACTTAAAAAGTGAGATGAATATGAAAAATAAATCACTATGAATAAAAGAATAGTATTACCATGGATGAAACACAAGTGAATGGTCACTATTGCGAGTTATCAAAATAAAATTATTCTGAAAGTCCTTTTAATTTTTTAAAGATATTTATATATTTCTTTTCTTTTTGCAGCAAGAAGACACATCACAAACAATGGAGAATACAAAGACTCTGCCAATAAGCTTGCTAATAACATTGTCAACATCAGGTAAGAATTCCAGTTCACGCAATAACCAAATATGATTCCAAAATGTATGTTCCCAATCCTATTTCCTTATGTCTGTAAACATTTTGTGACAAAATTTCACTCTTCATGTGATATTATCATGTGGATATTGTGAGTTTATATCTGATAATTATTATAATGAAGTAACACATGTAGCGTTTGTTGTAATAATACTTCATAATCAATAGAAAACAAAACATGAACTAGATTACAATTTGGGTCAAGACCAGAACATGAATTTACAAGATCAGAAAAGGAGTCATTCACGGCAGACCCTCCCCCCTTAAAATATGCTATGGGGAAATTTTTCAACCAATCCAGCACCTCAAGGAGATGTGAGTATAAGAATAGAAAGGTTAGAACTATATCGATTGTTTGCCACCTAGCCATTCCAAATAGGTCTTAGTACAGAGCAACAAATCGAACCTGTTATTTTTTTCCATAGCCATGTGTTTTATTCAATTAAATCTATGTATCTTGTTTTTTTTCTTTTTCTTTTTGTCTGCAGAGCCATCATCAATCATTTCACACCCAAGATCGATTCCTGGGCAGCCAGTCAGACTACAGCTCTGACAGAAGAACAAGTAGGGTAGTTAGGGTTCTTTGACTTCGGCTCCGGCAATGATCATGACACCGGCAAATCTAGGCCAAAGCATTTGTAACTGATTCCCTCAACTACAACCCTGGACAAAACACTAAACCTAATTGTAACCCCAATCCTAAACCCTACCCTAAGACTATGGCCACCCTAAGACTATGGCCACCCTAAAAC
The DNA here is from genome assembly GCA_035222895.1 of Strongylocentrotus droebachiensis. Classification (NCBI taxonomy): domain Eukaryota; kingdom Metazoa; phylum Echinodermata; class Echinoidea; order Camarodonta; family Strongylocentrotidae; genus Strongylocentrotus; species Strongylocentrotus droebachiensis. Next base: position 7,682 of record JAVYIG010011346.1, read on the forward strand.
GACCCTATCTTCTTTATGCAATAGAGCCAGGATCAGTTGTCGGCGGAGCGAATGTTTTAGGCATTTTTTCTCATTTTGCATCCTCTGAATACTCCTTACATAAACCTTTGCACAAATGAACCCCTCCTCCCCCCCATGCAATGTTTATTTTTAAAGAATTTCTAGTAGTCGAAGGTTGTACAAATCCCAATTAAATTCACCAAGTCTAAGAGATACTCTAATAATTATTTATCATGAAGTTTCATTGATATTAGTTTAGTGTCTTTTTAGAATTTGCAAAATAAGATCCCATCGTTTTTGTCTGGGGGATCACCATCATTTATGGCCCTGAAATCATAATGCTATTAACAGTGTTTAAAGTCCGTTACTATGTGTTTGAGAAACCATTGCGATGAAGTAAGCTGTATTACGTTCTCTGTTTCTCTTGCACCTTAGGTTCTTAGCATTGTAAAGAACAACTACGACACTCTTACCCTAAAGCTGCAGGACAGCTTAGACCAGTTTGAACGCTACGCAGAGAAACCCAAAGAATCAGCCTTCTTTACGCAATTGGTAAGTCCAGCATATCATCTGTTTGGATCCATAAAGGTGTTTATTTTGTGTAAAATTATATGCGTTAATACCCTTCTGGCTTTAAAAAGACTAAATATCCATTATAATAATAATAAACTTAACCTGACATATTTTCCAGTTAATGCAAAAATTCTTTTCAGAATAAGGTAGGTTAAGAATCGTTCATCTTTGTTAAAATGATAACATATGTGGGGGGGGGGGGGAACTTTCTGTGAATGTTATTGCTGATTCAAACTATTCTAAGTTTATTCTGGAGTGGAAAGGAAATAATGGCAGTGGGGGATTTCCCTGTATCACCTACTCCAAGAAATGCACCAAGGGGTACCTAGCACATTAAAGAACACATGTAAATGTAATGAATGCTTCAGGGGAGTGTTTCACAAAGACTAAGATCGACTTTAAGTTGGACTTAACTAAGGCAGGCCATTCATGCCACTGGTTTTTCTCATCATTGGTCTCTTAATTATGATCTTTAGATAATATTTTTCCTTCAATAATGAACTATCAAAAAATGTAAATTCTGTAGATTTGTGACCATGATTTGTACGTCCCTTGAGAAACCAATGCGAGGAATGGTTAGAGGAACTAGTGGCATGAACGGCCTGCCATCTTTAATTCCAACTTAAAGTCGATCTTAGTCTTTTTGAAACACTCCCCTGGTTATCACCATTTAATTTTCTATTTATTTAAGGTGAGATCTGTGGTGGTCAACTTCCGGATCAACTCTGGTGTGGGGAACCTGGAGCAGCAGAGCGTCCTTCAAGAGTTCTCCACCATACAATGAACTTGATGCATCGTTCATCAGACTCTTGATCAGAAAGGGAAAGAGAGAAAAAAAGAATGATAATGATGCTGAATAGGAGGAGGAGGAGGAGGAGAAGAAGATGGAAGAGGAGCAGAAGAAACAGGAGGAGAAGAAGAAGCAGGAGAAGGAGTAGGATATGCTGATAATTAAGTGCAATGTATGAATAAGGATTCTACAAGATGCTGTTCACTACTAACTTCTAATAGTGGCTAGAGATGCGGATGAAAGGGGTCTCCTTCAAGTAATGTTTCCTCTATCACATCTCAAGAGACCTGACCCTGAAGAGCCAGTCCTCTAGAGTTTGACAGATGCTCACCTTCAGCTTTACTTCTCTTGTGGATAGCAGTGCTGTCAGTGCTCTTCTCAGTCAAGCAGTCTCCCTTTAAAGCCTGTCTGCACTTGTTTAGCCTGGAGAGATCAGACCTCCCTGCAAGGTCACTGACAGGTGGTTATCTCATCAACTCAACTCTCAATTATCATAAGAAAACGGGGACCATGGGGGACCAATGGTCACCTATTAAGCAATTTTTTGCTATATAGAGGGCGCAAGTAGCTATTAGTAGTGCAGTGGGGCTTTAAGTTTGCTACCTTCACCTGTCTGACTTGATGATGTGGACGAGCGATTTATTTGGTACTTGCAGCTGTCTAATTCCTGGTATAGACAGCACTCTCTTTCGCTCGCTATTTTCTTCTAGATAGCCTCCCCAAACTTCATACCGTGGTAGCTGTTCACCAAGTGGTGAGCTGATTGTGACCTACATGTAGTACGGGAGGCGGCATATTCAGCTGCCAAGTTTGATCCAAACTGGGCACCTGGATCATCTAACTTCAGTATGTTTTCAACAAATCTTTGAAGACAGCAACAGATGAGGCTTTCTTATGTCTAGTGTTAGGTTATTTCATAGCTTTGGAGCTTTGCAACTGAAAATACAATCCCTAAAAGTTACTTTTGTTTTGGTGTGAGGTAGCTTTAAAAGCAGTTTGTCCTGTGTACGTCGTAAGTTATGTGCGTATGGGTGTGATTAAAAGATAACAATTCAAACAAATAATTTGACCATTTAGTGCTCTGTATAAAACAAGCAAAAGTATCTTAAATACAATTCTATGCCTTATTGGCCACCAATGTAACTTAATTAAAACAGGTGTAGTATGGGGAAAATGAAAACACTAACCCTTTGAACTAAATGCTGAAGCATTTACTCTTGCTACTCTCATTCCACGTTCCCAATCCTTGATGTTGTCTATCCATCCTGCAGGACGTCTACCAACTCAGGGGGGTGTTTCACAAAGATTCAAAGTCGAACTTAAATCTAAGTTGGACTTATATATCATGGAGAGCCATTTGTAGCCTTATTTTGAAATATATTTAAAAGCAAAAATTCAAGTATTTTAGACTTTTCATAAATTCCACATCAAGAACATGAAATCTCCCATGATAATAGAAAATATGAATGATTGAATCAACATTTTATGCCTTTTAAAATAACTTTAAAAAAATATTTTCAAGGATGCTAATGGCTTTCCATAATTGTTAAGTCCAACTTAGAGATAAGTTCAACTTAGGATCTTTGTGAAACACCGCCCTGGACTTCCCTTCAACTTCACCTTGGTTAAGAACAACACTCTCCTCTCATCTTTTCCGCTGCCCATACATTGCGATTCACCTATACATCTGTCCAACTTGATGATTTAGGGTAGAAGCTCTTTCAACATGTGTCACTAAACTCTTTTATTTTGTAGTAATGAAAATTGTATTGAGCATTTTGTTTACAGGGTTTTATTCCGAATTGGCCATGCATCTGTAACTATATGATTTTAAGGTTGTGTTGTAGGAAGTTCATCAAGTTGAAGGGACTTTTGCAGGCTTTTTGCAGCTGATAAATACGTACAGATATTTGCTAAAGAACTTTAACCGGAATCAAAGCTTGATTAAAGCCCTCATGGTGAAATATTGCAACTGTTTTTGTTTCATCAAAGTTTATTTAATCCCATTCAATTGTGTTAATACAATACCTGTTAATAATGGCCACCTGTATATAACGGCCATTGATGTACAATAAGCATGTGTCTTGTATACAGTTCATGAAGTGCCCCTGAGCCGGGCCAGTGAGGCTATCTTATTAGAATATACTTTGATGGTGTGCTGCAAGAGAAATTTAAAACAATGTCTCTAAGAATTGCATATGTCAGTTTGATACTTCAGAGTTTAGGTACTAGGTATAAAAAACAAACAATATTTATTTTTTAGTCACTTGCTACATGTTGGCTTATTTCATATTAACACATGTAAGGAGTCCAAGTATCTTAATTTTCATTTCGTGCAATTTGGTATTAATTAAAATCATTTATTTTAAGGCTATAAATGGCTCTTCATAATTGTTAAGTCCAACTTAGAGTTAAGTTCGGCTTAGGATCTTTGTGAAACACCCCTCCCCCAAAAGATGAATTATGAAGTGAAATAACACTTTTGAGGCCAATTTATGTGTTATGCTGGCCTTGGGGAAGTTTTCAGGTATTGAAGAGCATTTCTTGATAAAGAAGTTTGTATAATTGGGAATACTGTACAATGCACCACTACTTATAACAGTAATGTATATTTTGTTCAAGTAATGCTGAGGTATGTTTATGTATATATATATATATATATATATATATGGAGACATATTTCATAGACTAGATTATAACAGTTATATCCCCTGGGAATTCAAATATGTGTTGGTTTGAAGGTATGAATATTGCAATATATCGATTGAATGTCTAGAATTGCCCATAGGGCAGTGACAACTCTGTTTACAAGATGTAAACTTTAGATTAATTTTTATTGAATAAAATTCATGAGCTTCATTATTTAATTATCATAATGTCCTCCTTGTATTATGTTTTCATACTCTGTTTTGTGATATCATTTCTCTTGCTCTCTACCCAATTCCCATGTGGGTAAATAAATTGCACTTTCTGAAATACTTTATTTCTGCATTTGTGGTAATGCCATATGGGTAGCTCTAAGGTAATTGATTCGTCCCAGCTGTTTGGCAAAATACTTGGAAGAGAGAGAAAGAAAGAGAGAGAGAGAGAGAGAGAAAGGAGGAGAGTAAGAGAGAAGGTAACAGAAGAGTGATAGAGGGAGAGATAGGGAAAGACAGGGGAGAGGGAGAGAAAGGGGGACTGAAGGAGATAGAAACAGAGGAGGATAAAGTTACTGAGACAGAGAGGGAGAGAGAGTTTGGCTCTTGGGCAAATCCAAGATAATGTCCCTTCCACATAGGCGTATCCAGAAGACAGGAGCCCCCCCCCTATTAGAAATAATGATAGGAATATACATGTATTGCCACTTACCGCGCACCCCCCCCCCCCCCAATCCAGCAATCCTTGGAGCTACGAGAGTTGAGATTAGCCATGCGGATAGCCATGCTGAAGAATCAATTAATATGACAAAGATTGCAATACTACATGTACGTTTTACATTGATTATGCATGGTGTCCGCTATGGTAATGATAAGGACAGTGACAGGCCACTGACAGCTTAGGCTAACCAGTCATTAATTATCATGAAATAATTAATTTGCCGTTAATACTGACCAGGGGCGTAAATCCGTACCGAGGAGTGGGGGGGATGATCGGCGATAGCCATCACATACTAGCACGAGCATACGCCCACACTAATTTACGCACAAACACACAACTTTTTTTTTTTAAAAACAATTTTGTTTTATTTCTCCAAATGTGTAATACAAACCATGACATACAATTGAATAAAATAAACGTGTTCAATATTGATGCTTTTACATGAACATAATTAAACACAAACTTATTTGCAGTATAATATAACTTAGCAACAAAGTAAACGTATAAGTACCTAAACATATGTCAATTGTAAATGTTATTCACTTATATATTACAAAAAAAAAACTTAAACAAATCTGGAGGTAATTTTACTGAAACAATCCTGCCCCCTCCCTGCCCCCTCCCTGCCCCCTCCATCACACAAACATACTCACCCTCTATCACACAAACATACTCACCCACCCACACACATGCTCACCCACCCACCCACCCCCCCACACACACTACTCACTCAGTGGATGTCTGCCAACATTCCCAACTCAAGAAAAATATACTAAATAAGTTATCCAGGCCGCAAAAGAGTTACGCTTTTAACAGGCTCACGGTGGAGAAGAAAACAAATCTTAATTAATCTTAAGCTGCTCCCACTTTAAGAAATGTGATCCCAGCTTTCCCATTTTAATTGCTATTTTCTTTTCCTCATGCCTATACTTAAAAATGCTTTTTTTCATCTTTTCTAAAGTTAGTACTCGCCCCCCCCCCCCCGATCTTGACATAAATGTAACATACTTCACCATGAAAATGATAGTATTACACATTTTTATTCTATATGAACTACCTACCAACCCAACAAATATATCTCGCCATTCTAAATCTTTAATTTCATCTAACTCAAAAAGTTGTATTATCACCAACAAAACCAAATCTATGAAGATGCTCATTAGTGTATATGGCTCCATACAATAATTTAAATTGAAATTCACGTTGTTTTCTAATGAGTATAGTAATTCTTGGTCTAACAAATATTTCTTTTAATTCTTTATCTATAAAATAATAATCATTTTGCCCATCCCTTACCTGCAAATCATACGTTTGTTGCAGTGCTTTGATAAAATAATCATAGATTATACAACACACACACACACACACACACACACACACACCCACACACACACACCCACACACACACGCACACACACATACACACACACTCCCCACATACATACAGTATCAGTGCCCCCACAATGTCTAGACCCGCGTTATGCCCCAACAGAAACCATCGAAATTTCACCATCATGTAAAGTTGTGCCTTTTCATTCAATCGCTATTCTGATACAAATATTTATGTCTTCGAATCAAACCATCGTGTATTCAATAAAAAAGGATCTGCTTGGATAGCGAACTCTTGCCTGATTCATGTAGGAATATATTATGTTTGTAAAATCGTTTTCTCTTTTGAAACATCTTTTTCAACTGAATGTTGAGTCCTATAGTAACATTTATTAAGAAATATATTCTTGAAACATTGAACATGAAAAACGTGCGCACAAAGGGCTTAAAAACGCTATTGTATGAGTTGGCCATATTACTTTGGTAGATATATACTCGCAATAAATATTTTAAAATATCTAAAAACAATTTCTGCCAAGAAAGATATCTTACCGATTTAGATAAAACAAGATCAAATTGCGTTTTGTAAATATTGTATGAAACTCATCGACTACCAGTAGTCTCAGTAATAAATATTTTAAAATATCTAAAAACAATTTCTGCCAAGAAAGATATCTTACCGATTTAGATAAAACAAGATCAAATTGCGTTTTGTAAATATTGTATGAAACTCATCGACTACCAGTAGTCTCAGTTAGATATGAACAACGTGAATGAATCATGAGACCTTGTTCACTTTGTGACATACGATCAATTGGTGATGATTTTAATATCTATTTAATTTGTCCCTTCTTTGTTAAAGAAAGAACAATCAAACTTAAAAAAAAACTACACTGAACGACCAAATACCCTTGAAATAAATCATCTCTTTAAACGATTACAAAAATCGCTCCATCCTTATACAAATCTGTAGGAAAATTAATATTCGCTTTCAAACTATCTTTTAAAGTCCATATTCGAAGCACTTTTTTTTAACCCATTATAATTAAAGTTTCTTGGCAATATAACAGCAAATTATGTTCATGCCATAATTCACCTTGTTTTTAATATTTTAGATTTATTTGGTTGATTGATGCTGTTTTTATAAATTATATTTATTTGTTTGTTTATTCAATTTGTTCTTGATTCATTCATTTTTTCAATTATTCATAAATTCTTTATTACTTTTGAACAATTTCTGACATAGTTAACGAAATTGTATGTATGCTAATATTTTGACTAGGAACAGTGACCTACCATTATCGATGAACTGAAAAAGAAAAATAATGGCATCTGGCGTATATTTTTGTCACAAAACTGAAAGAATTATGAGGAATAATTAAAATACGCCAAGTGCATCGACTACCTTCTCCCATCCGATTCGCTGTGATGATGATACAGATGAGGTAAGAAGCTACTATGCGAACAATGATTCTTTAACTATTATTTTTTGAGGACGTAAATAATGAATGTCATCCACTGACAAATCCTAATTAGATTCACTACCCACTATAACTGACTGCACTGAAAAACATAATTCTCTAATACATGACATTCCTTTTTATTTCAACCCACAAGGAAGTCTCCTCGCCCCCATCATATTCTCCTTGATCAATAACGATGTATCTGAATGTCTTAATCCACTATGCCGTAATTATCTGTGTCATTCGCGACAATGTGCACGTTACCTTTTAATAATATCTACAAATAAATATAATCAACGAATCCATTAGAAGTAAAAGTAAACCCATCCGAATTTCTTTAAATGTATAAACAGATCATGAGCAAATATTGAACAGGGGGAAAAGGCACCGCGTCTTGTCAAAGGGCACTATACTTGCAAGCGCACACATATCCTTGATTTATATTTTTGTTTTAAACCTTCCAAGTAACAGGAAAAAAATACATTGGTTACCCTGCATAATGATCACTTCTTTTTTAAATTAGTGTCCGTCTTACTTGCCTCTACCCACTTATGTTACAGATGAGGATTTTGATAGATCTGGACCCAAAAAGTAATGCTAATTCTCTGAACATAATTCCCTCAAAACTAAACACCCCAGTCATTTTTTACAAAATACCTAAGTTAATGACTGGAATTTGTTTCATGATAACATTCTAGATGCGCTTTCCTTGGATAATTCAACTAAGTATATAGGTTTAAGAAACCAAAATTCAATTTTGCATTATCCAACACTGTTTTAATATCTTTTCTCATAAGTTGATAAATGTATTGATATCTGTACTTCTTGCCTTGTATTTCGTTTAATATCCACTTTAGCATATCCGTCTGTAAGTACTCACTATTATATTGTAAATTTCCGTTAGTATTAGTTAAATAAAAATATACAAACTGTCTGTTACTAGCAGATTGGTTCCATAATTTTAATAAGTCAATGTTGTACATTTTCATGTCTTACAGGACCATATTATAAATCATTCCTCTACCAATTTTGTTTGTTTTCTTAAAATACGTTTATAATTAATAAGTAGAAATACATAGAAGATATATGAATATATATGAAAGAGTGAATAAATAATAAATTAGTTAATCAATTATTAATCAAATCTAATAACCTCATGATTTGTTACATAAAGGACTAAAACACTATGTTGGTACAAGTAGAAGGAATTGCAAAAAAAGGGAAAATATCTTCCTAATATTACCCAAATACCTATGTAGGCACAACTCCTTCCCGTACAATTTTGATCTAAAATAGTGGTACTTCTTTGAAGAAAATTTTTGTTAATTGTGAGTAAATCACGAATGGAAAAAAACCTTACAGCAATCGATGAATGATTTGGGCCTGTTTTAATACTAAACGACGTACTAAGTAAGAACAGACCTTGACAAAAACATTGTATTACCTTTAAACGGAATTCTTTGTGATCAGTTTGAGACATGCTCGAGCGGTCTGCGACGACGGCATAGGATTCTCTTGAAAGCCTCCTGAAAGTTGGGATGCTTCAGACCATAAATGATCGGATTGACCACGCTGTTCGCCATCATGATCATGAAGCCATAGAGGTCGGACAGGCTTGCCTCGGGGATTACGAGGTTCACGCTTGACGCTACAAAGCAAATCATGAAGAGGCAGACAACAATGAAAACATTCTTTGTGATCTCGATCTCCTTTTGGTCGATGGCTTTGATCATGGGTGGACGAGAATCTTGAGATGAAGATGAAGAAGGCTTATTCTTTTGTGTCTCTGCTGACCTTGAACCGGTAGCTTTTTCATCTGCAAACTTGTCTCTGAACTGCTTATTGTGTCGCAAAACGTGGCGCAAAATCAGTCCGTAAAACGCTAGGGTGAGTACCAGGGCAGTAATGATGAGAGAGCCCTGAAATATTTCAAAAACGGAGTCCAATGGGTTTGTATCGGACAAAGTGCATAAGCCGTAGTATCTGTAATAACCGAGAGTCCCGACTCCTAGCACAGGAGGTATGATCATGAGTGCAATTGACTCCATCCAGATGATCAGCACGACTTTCGCAATATTCCTCGGAGTATTGATACCTTGATGACCACGAATAGATCTGGTGATAACGTACCAGCGGACGAAACCGATAGCGACCAAATTAAATACACTACAGCATACGCTGGTGGACGTAACTCCAGCTACAATTGCACAGACGATCTCGGGAATCGGGTACCTTCCTGTTTGACTTAGGAGACCGGCGATCTGGAATGGTAAGAAGGAACACGCCAAATTGTCAGCGATAACGAGATTGACCACCAAAATGTTGGTGACCGTGCGAAGCTTCTTTGTGGTGAAGACGGAGACGATAACAAGAGTATTGCCAAAGAGGCCGATAATTGCTAATCCCGCTAGGACTGATGCAACGATTACTCGATGATGGAAAGCTATAGTTGGCGCTTCTACAGGAGATTGTGGACTTGCTTCCATCGTTGGCGAATTAAAATAAGACTTGTGGGATTTTTACGTTATTAATTCAATGAGTCCATCTGTTATTAGACGATTTTTGCGGTTTAAAACTTCTTATTAACTTGATGGCTAATGGTGTTATCTTGGAGTTGTCCAAAATATTGAAGGCGTCTTTTAGTGATAGATAGCGTAGTTTATGTCATTCCGACATTGATGGGAATCGCAGAAAATGTACGTGATCAGTAGCCGATACAACAACTGGGAAATGCAGTTGATCAAGTCAGCATTTATATTATCTCTATTCTTTTTGCCACATTGATTATCATGAACTTTTAAAAACTCGTTGACTTTTTTAAGATGATAGATTCTGAATGTCATTCTACTTTTCAATTAAATCTAAATCAGTTGTTACCAACTGATCGATATATGACTTTTCAAGATTGGTAGCCATGATTCAATGATATCACAGTAGGATGAATCTGCGACCGGAAATATATTGTGTGTCGGGTTCATTGCATGTAAAGTTAGAGCTTCATAGAATCTCCACCGAGCCATTAGCAAGCAATATACACAGTAGGGGCGCAGAAACAAGAGAGGCAAATTAATGGCTTTTAAAATGTGCATTTCATTCATCGAGTAAGACCGGTGTCGCCCCCCCCCCCATCACCACACATACATATACACACGCACGCACGCATCCACACACACACACACACGCGCGCACGCACACACAAATACACACACTCAAGCCCCACACAAATACAATGCCAGTGCCCCCACAATGTCTAGACCCGCGCTATGCCACTACAGAAACCAGTGAAATCAAGCATCATGTAAAGCTGTGCCATTATGAATACATCCGCAAGACATTTTTCTTTGTTCAATCGCGATTCAGATCAAAATATTTATGGCTTCGAATCAAACCATCGTGTATTCAATAAAAGAAGATCTGCTTGGATTGGGAAATTATGCCTGATTCAGGTAGGAATATATTATATTTCTAAATTTCGTTTTTCCCTTTCAAACATAATTTCTCTTTCAACTGAATGTTCAATTCTATAGTAAAATTCTTCAAAGTCATTGTATTGAAACAGAGGAAACCGACCCCCAAGATATAACTTTACTTATTCTGAGAAATTTATTATATTATTGTCCATAAATCTACAAGATTCCTCACCAAAGTGTATGAGAGAGGTATAAAGCAGAAATAAAGTACAGTTTCTCAGCACGACATGGGCATCGCCATTTTCTTGATAATGTGACGTACTATGCGAAGTCGTTTATCAAGTAAATGTACCGAATTTATGGATGCTTCTTTCCCAGACGTGTGTGGTGATGAAGCATTTCATTCACCTGCTATTATCCTTTGTACTATAATTGCCAGAACGCAAATTACATAAATAAGCTAGTGCACTTCTGGGATGAAGGTTTCTCATAAATGAAATAGATTTGTCAACTGCTATAGTGTAGTATTGATAAATGAATTTTGTTACAATTGTGCCCGTATTATTTATTTTTCACCTGATATAATTTCTATCATCTCAGTTATTATTTTTTTTATTGAAAAGTAAAGGTTTCGTTATTGATTTAGAAATTCTTTCCAACTAAAGCTTGGTGCATGTTGCATGATACATGTACAACTTCAACAGGTACGTCACATTTTAAGAAAATGGCTGCGCCTATATCATGCTGAAAGGCATCACATCATGCCAGGAATATCTTCATTTATATAATCTTGTACATTTTCGTAAGGAATATTGTAAATCAAAGGGCAGGAATACATCTCATTTTTCAGAATACCTACACTTATTCTTTGGGTTTAGGTTTCCTTTAACATGAAAACGTGCGCACCGAGGGCTTTACAAACCTATTTTATGAGTTGAAACATTTTCTTTGGCACACATACCCAGAATGTATGAATTATAGAATATTCAAAAACATTCTTTGCCAACTAAGTTACCTTACCGATTTCAATAAAAAAAGATCGACTTTCTCTTTATAGGTTTTGTTGAGGAATTCATCGACTACCAGTAGTCTTAGGTAGATCTGAACCTCATGAACGAAACATGAAACCTTATTCACTTTGTGACATACAATCAATTCGTGATGAATTTCAAGGTTTATTCACTTAGTGCCTTCTTTGCTAAAGAAAAAAAATACGATCTTCAAAACAACTACACTGAACGACTAGATACCCTTAAAATAAATCAACTCTTTAAATGTACAAGAAGAGAAAAAGACCCCAGAACACTCGTTCCAACCTTGTAAAATTATGTAAGAAAATTGTCCCTTTTCTTTTAAACCCATTGTCCGCAGTCGCAGCATTTTATTTTAAACAAATTACTAGTAAAGTTTCTGTGCAATATAACATTACTTGGACGCCATTGTTCTCCTTATTTTAAATACTACAGAATGAGTTGTATCATTAATGCAGATGAAAACTTTTATGATACTTTTTTCTTTCTTTTTCAGTCATTGGTTTTTGTTCATTTTTGGAATGTAATTTATTGAGTTATCTATTCATCATGAATTTCTTTATTAATTCATTCATCCAATCCTTTTTTCTTCAATTACCCAATCATTTATTTAAAGCCTGTTTGCATATTTCTTAATAGATCGTACCTATCGTGACAAAAGAAAAACCAATAAATTCCATGTAATAATCGATTGAAAAAAAATCGAAAGTGTATGATTACGATTGCATGAAGCTCACCAAAGGTTCAACTCCATCCTGTACAATTTTGATCTAAAATAGTGGTATTTCTTGGAAGATTTTTGTTAATTGTGAGTATATCACGAATGGAAAATACCTCACAACAATCGATTAATTATTTAAGCCTATTTTAATACTAAACAACGTACCAAATAAGAACAGACCTTGACAAATACTCTGTATTACCTTTAATCGGAATTCTTTGTAATCAGTTTGAGACACGCTCAAGCGGTCTGCGACGACGGCATAGGATTCTCTTGAAAGCCTCTTGAAAGTTAGGATGCTTCAGACCATAAATGATCGGATTGACTACGCTGTTCGCCATCGTAATCATGTAGCCATAGAGGGTGAATAGGCTTGCACCGGGAATTACGAAGTTCACGCTTGACGCTACAAAGCAAATCATGAAGAGGCAGACAACAATGAAAACATTCTTTGTGATCTCGATCTCCTTTTGGTTGATGGCTTTGAACATGGGTGAACGAGAATCTTGAGATGTAGATGGAGTAGCCTTGTTCTTTTGAGCCTCTGCTAAGCTTGAACCGGTAGCTTTTTCATCTGCAAACTTGTCTCTGAACTGCTTATTGTGTTGCAAAACGTGGCGCAAAATCAGTCCGTAAAACGTCAAGGTGAGTACCAGGGCAGTAATGATGACAGAGCCCAGAAGTATGACAAAAACGGAGGCCAACAGATTTGTATCGGACAAAGTGCATAAGCCGTAGTATCTGTAATAACCGAAAGTCCCTACTCCTAGCACAGGAGGTATGATCATGAGTGCAATTGACTCCATCCAGATGATTAGCACGACTTTCGCAATATTCCTCGGAGTATTGAGACCTTGATGACCACGAATAGATCTGGTGATAACGTACCAGCGGACGAAACCGATAGCGACCAAATTAAATACACTACAGTATACGCTGGTGGACGTAACTCCAGCTACAATTGCACAGACGATCTCGGGAATCGGGTACCTTCCTGTTTGACTTAGGAGACCGGCGATCTAGAATGGTAGGAAGGAACACGCCAAATTGTCAGCGATAACGAGATTGACCACCAAAATGTTGGTGACCGTGCGAAGCTTCTTTGTGGTGAAGACGGAGACGATAACAATTAGAGTATTGCCAAAGAGACCAATACTTGCTAATCCCGCTAGGACTGATGCAACGATTACTCGATGATGGAAAGCTATAGTTGGCGATTCTACAGGATATTATGGACTTTCTTCCATCGTTGGCGAATTAAAACAAGACTTGTGGGATTTTTACGTTATTAATTCAATGAGTCTATCTGTTATTAGACGATTTTTGCGGTTTAAAACTTCTTATTAGCTTGATGGCTGATGGTGTTATCTTGGAGTTGTCCAAAATATTGAAGGCGTCTTTTAGTGATAGATAGCGTAGTTTATGTCATTCCGACATTGATGGGAATCGCAGAAAATGTACGTGATCAGTAGCCGATACAACAACTGGGAAATGCAGTTGATCAAGTCAGCATTTATATTATCTCTATTCTTTTTGCCACATTGATTATCATGAACTTTTAAAAACTCGTTGACTTTTTTAAGATGATAGATTCTGAATGTCATTCTACTTTTCAATTAAATCTAGATCAGTTGTTACCAACTGATCGATATATGACTTTTCAAGATTGGTAGCCATGATTTAATGATATCACAGTAGGATGAATCTGCGACCGGAAATATATTGTGTGTCGGGTTCATTGCATGTAAAGTTAGAGCTTCATAGAATCTCCACCGAGCCATTAGCAAACAATATACACAGTAGGGGCGCAGAAACAAGAGAGGCAAATTAATGGCTTTTAAAATGTGCATTTCATTCATCAAGTAAGACCGGTGTCGCCCCCCCCCACCACCACACATACATATACACACGCACGCGCGCATCCACACACACACACACACACGCGCGCACGCACACACAAATACACACACTCAAGCCCCACAAAAATACAATGCCAGTGCCCCCACAATGTCTAGACCCGCGCTATGCCACTACAGAAACCAGTGAAATCAAGCATCATGTAAAGCTGTGCCATTATGAATACATCCGCAAGACATTTTTCTTTGTTCAATCGCGATTCAGATCAAAATATTTATGGCTTCGAATCAAACCATCGTGTATTCAATAAAAGAAGATCTGCTTGGATTGGGAAATTATGCCTGATTCAGGTAGGAATATATTATATTTCTAAATTTCGTTTTTCCCTTTTAAACATAATTTCTCTTTTAACTGAATGTTCAATTCTATAGTAAAATTCTTCAAAGTCATTGTATTGAAACAGAGGAAACCGACCCCCAAGATATAACTTTACTTATTCTGAGAGATTTATTATATTATTGTCCATAAATCTACAAGATTCCTCACCAAAGTGTATGAGAGAGGTATAAAGCAGAAATAAAGTACAGTTTCTCAGCACGACATGGGCATCGCCATTTTCTTGATAATGTGACGTACTATGCGAAGTCGTTTATCAAGTAAATGTACCGAATTTATGGATGCTTCTTTCCCAGACGTGTGTGGTGATGAAGCATTTCATTCACCTGCCATTATCCTTTGTACTATAATTGCCAGAACGCAAATTACATAAATAAGCTAGTGCACTTCTGGGGTGAAGGTTTCTCATAAATGAAATAGATTTGTCAACTGCTCTGTATTACCTTTAATCGGAATTCTTTGTAATCAGCGTAAAGCTGTGCCATTATGAATACATCCGCAAGACATTTTTCTTTGTTCAATCGCGATTCAGATCAAAATATTTATGGCTTCGAATCAAACCATCGTGTATTCAATAAAAGAAGATCTGCTTGGATTGGGAAATTATGCCTGATTCAGGTAGGAATATATTATATTTCTAAAATCGTTTTTCCCTTTCAAACATAATTTCTCTTTCAACTGAATGTTCAATTCTATAGTAAAATTCTTCAAAGTCATTGTATTGAAACAGAGGAAACCGACCCCAAGATATAACTTTACTTATTCTGAGAGATTTATTATATTATTGTCCATAAATCTACAAGATTCCTCACCAAAGTGTATGAGAGAGGTATAAAGCAGAAATAAAGTACAGTTTCTCAGCACGACATGGGCATCGCCATTTTCTTGATAATGTGACGTACTATGCGAAGTCGTTTATCAAGTAAATGTACCGAATTTATGGATGCTTCTTTCCCAGACGTGTGTGGTGATGAAGCATTTCATTCACCTGCTATTATCCTTTGTACTATAATTGCCAGAACGCAAATTACATAAATAAGCTAGTGCACTTCTGGGGTGAAGGTTTCTCATAAATGAAATAGATTTGTCAACTGCTATAGTGTAGTATTGATAAATGAATTTTGTTACAATTGTGCCCGTATTATTTATTTTTCACCTGATATAATTTCTATCATCTCAGTTATTATTTTTTTTATTGAAAAGTAAAGGTTTCGTTATTGATTTAGAAATTCTTTCCAACTAAAGCTTGGTGCATGTTGCATGATACATGTACAACTTCAACAGGTACGTCACATTTTAAGAAAATGGCTGCGCCTATATCATGCTGAAAGGCATCACATCATGCCAGGAATATCTTCGTTTATATATATCTTGTACATTTTCGTAAGGAATATTGTAAATCAAAGGGCAGGAATACATCTCATTTTTCAGAATACCTACACTTATTCTTTGGGTTTAGGTTTCCTTTAACATGAAAACGTGCGCACCGAGGGCTTTACAAACCTATTTTATGAGTTGAAACATTTTCTTTGGCACACATACCCAGAATGTATGAATTATAGAATATTCAAAAACATTCTTTGCCAACTAAGTTACCTTACCGATTTCAATAAAAAAAGATCGACTTTCTCTTTATAGATTTTGTTGAGGAATTCATCGACTACCAGTAGTCTTAGGTAGATCTGAACCTCATGAACGAAACATGAAACCTTATTCACTTTGTGACATACAATCAATTCGTGATGAATTTCAAGGTTTATTCACTTAGTGCCTTCTTTGCTAAAGAAAAAAAAACGATCTTCAAAACAACTACACTGAACGACTAGATACCCTTAAAATAAGTCAACTCTTTAAATGTACAAGAAGAGAAAAAGACCCCAGAACACTCGTTCCAACCTTGTAAAATTATGTAAGAAAATTGTCCCTTTTCTTTTAAACCCATTTTCCGCATTCGCAGCATTTTATTTTAAACAAATTACTAGTAAAGTTTCTGTGCAATATAACATTACTTGGACGCCATTGTTCTCCTTATTTTAAATACTACAGAATGAGTTGTATCATTAATGCAGATGAAAACTTTTATGATACTTTTTTCTTTCTTTTTCAGTCATTGGTTTTTATTCATTTTTGGAATGTAATTTATTGAGTTATTTATTCATCATGAATTTCTTTATTAATTCATTCATCCAATCCTTTTTTCTTCAATTACCCAATCATTTATTTAAAGCCTGTTTGCATATTTCTTAATAGATCGTACCTATCGTGACAAAAGAAAAAACAATAAATTCCATGTAATAATCGATTGAAAAAAAAATCGAAAGTGTATGATTACGATTGCATGAAGCTCACCAAAGGTTCAACTCCATCCTGTACAATTTTGATCTAAAATAGTGGTATTTCTTGGAAGATTTTTGTTAATTGTGAGTATATCACGAATGGAAAATGCCTCACAACAATCGATTAATGATTTAAGCCTATTTTAATACTAAACAACGTACCAAATAAGAACAGACCTGGACAAATACTCTGTATTACCTTTAATCGGAATTCTTTGTAATCAGTTTGAGACACGCTCAAGCGGTCTGCGACGACGGCATAGGATTCTCTTGAAAGCCTCTTAAAAGTTAGGATACTTCAGACCATAAATGATCGGATTGGCTACGCTGTTCGCCATCGTAATCATGTAGCCATAGAGGGTGAATAGGCTTGCACCGGGAATTACGAAGTTCACGCTTGACGCTACAAAGCAAATCATGAAGAGGCAGACAACAATGAAAACATTCTTTGTGATCTCGATCTCCTTTAGGTTGAGGGCTTTGAACATGGGTGAACGAGAATCTTGAGATGTAGATGGAGTAGCCTTGTTCTTTTGAGCCTCTGCTAAGCTTGAACAGGTAGCTTTATCATCTGCAAACTTGTCTCGGAACTGCTTATTGTGTTGCAAAACGTGGCGCAAAATCAGTCCGTAAAACGTCAAGGTGAGTACCAGGGCAGTAATAATGACAGAGCCCAGAAGTATGACAAAAACGGAGGCCAACAGATTTGTATCGGACAAAGTGCATAAGCCGTAGTATCTGTAATAACCGAAAGTCCCTACTCCTAGAGCAGGAGGTATGATCATGAGTGCAAGTGAATCCATCCAGATAAACAGCACGACTTTCGCAATATTCTTCGGAGTATTGAGACCTTGATGACCACGAATAGATCTGGTGATGACGTACCAGCGGACGAAACCGATAACGACTAAATTAGATACACTACAGCATATGCTGGTGGACGTAACTCCAGCCACAATTGCACAGATGATCTCGGGAATCGGGTACCTTCCCGTTTGACTTAAGAGACCGGCGATCTGGAACGGTAGGCTGGAACACGTCAAAATGTCAGCGAAAGCGAGATTGACCACCAAGATGTTGGTGACCGTGCGAAGCTTTTTTGTGGTGATGACGGAGACGATAACAAGAGTATTGCCAAAGAGGCCGATAATTGCTAAACCCGCTAGGACTGATGCAACGATAACTCGATGATGGAAAGCTATAGTTAGCGCTTCGGCAGGAGATTGTGGACTTGCTTCCATCGTTGGCGAATTGATATTAGACTTCGGGGATTTTTACGTTATTCAATCAATATGTCCATCTGGTGTTAGACAGTTTTGCGCTTTGAAACTTCTTATTAGCTTGATGGCTGAGGGTGTTATTTTGTAAGCGCCCAAAAGATTGAAGGCGTCTTCCAGTTTATGTCATTCGGACATTGATGCGAATCGCAAGAATGTACGTGATCAGTAGCCGATGCATTTACAAACAGTGGGAAATTGCAGATGATTAAGTCAGCATTTATATTATCTCTATTCTATTTGTTATCTATATAACCGTAAACATTTGAAAAATCGTATGCGCAAAAGAAATATAGACATATTGAAGATAATAGATTCTGGTTGACATTCTTCTTTTCAATTAAATCTAAATCAGTTGCAGCCAATTGTTCGGTGTTACGACTTTTCAAGATTTTTAGCCAAGGATAAAAACACATCACGGAAGAATGAATCTGCGACCGGAAAGATATCGCGTGTCGGGTTCATAAGATAGACAGAGCTTCATTGAAGTTCCACCGAGCCAATAGCAAACAATAAACACATACATAATGGCGCAGAAACAAGAGAGGCGAAGGAAAGGGAAGGAAAAAGAAAATGTTACGACCCCCTCCTACTCCATCTCGCAAACTATTGGCTTTTAAAATTTGCATTTCATCAGCCGAGTAGTGTCGCCCCCCCCCCGACACACACACACACACACACACACACGACTACACGTTTATGGCGTCAAACGTGGACCAAGTTTAGTACTTCTGTGTGTGGGCATGGGTAATCGCCAGCAACCGCGGACCACTCCATAGAAAACTACATCAAACCGCGGACGTACCTGCTATGGGATGATAGCAGGTAGCGCGCCTTTCCCGCGCAGTCATCGAAGGGGGCGCTGTGACATTTCGCGATACACATAGGACTGATCCACTCGATGTTGTCTACACGCTGTGACATCTAATATTCAAACGCCCCCTACGTCGTAAATTTGATACGGCAAAACCGGTATCGCAACCGTGGACGGTCCGCGAATTTTTTTTCCGTACTCGAGAGAGCAAAAATCCCATGTGCGCATGCGCGTGGACTTATGATTTCTCTGCTACTTCCCATACGAAATGTACATGTATTCGCATGTACTGTGCACGATTCGCGTTCTACGAGTAAACGATGGCATAGTAGTCTTCAAACACAGACTCTGATTTGCCAGTTTGACAAATCAATATGCGTATGTGTCGCGATGTGCTTATTCAAGTCTGTGTAGTTGTATGATTCAGACCCAGTAGTGCATATGGAAATACATTGCAACTTGTATAGAATGGTATAGTAGTCTGCAAGCACAGACGCTCATCTGACAGTTTGACAACATACTAGTAGTGTGCTGAGAAGTACTTTATTCAAGTCGCCAACTTGTATAGAATGGTATAGTAGTCTGCAAGCACAGACGCTAATCTGACAGTTTGACAACATACTAGTAGTGTGCTGAGAAGTACTTTATTCAAGTCTGCGTAGATGTATGATTCAGACCCTACTGGTGCGTGCGTTAGAAATGCATCTCAATGTGTAGAGTGTAGTATAGTAGTCTGCAAGGACATAATAATATATTGTGTATTGATGAGTAGTGATTTTATGCAAGTTTGTGTAGTTTAATGATTCCAGACCCCATGGTAGGCCTATGTATTGTGCCACTGCTCTCTCACACTCTTTCTCTCTCTCTCTCTCTCTCTCTCCATATCTCTCTCTCTTTCTCTCTCTCTCTCTCTCTCTAGCCCTCCCTCCAGTATGCTCGCACTTTATGCTATTACAGTATGCTATTACTTTTATTTATAATCATGGTCTGCTGAGAGCCAGAAGGATGTTAACTCTTAACACAACGAATGCCCTTCTGGCTCTGAACAAACCCACACACCATGAGGTCATTTATTGGCCTTCTCAAAACCGTCATTCTGTAATAATATTTCTAACTTTGGTCTAATAACTCCTTTGTCAGTATAATCCATGGTCAAATTAATAATAAAATCGTGATAGAACAAACACACATGATGAAATAAATGATTCAATCATCTTGATTGTGGGCACGAACGGAAAGACAAAGCAAGACAAGCTCAGTCAATAGAACAGAGGTCTTGTAACAGTTCCCTAATTTGAAACCAAGTCGATCTGTGCGCCAATTAATGCCCTGATTACCATGTCTCAATAGGAATTAGAGCCATCTTTTCCCTGGTCGCAGGTGGGTAAAATAAAACGATATGTTTGTATGTGCTATAATTCATTGTTATGTACTGATCTATCCCACCACTTGGTTGTGTTCTGTGTAACCAGGCAAGATAACCGAGTAGGCAGGGAAAAAGTACGTTTTGGCAATACATAAAGGAACAGCTTTCGCGTAATTTGAGCCAGAGTTTATATGGTACATACTAGACGTACAATATTTTATTAACATTTTTCTAAGGTGTTTGCATAAATCCAACTTCATTAATGGATTAGACTGAACTTAATTGTTGAATATTTGTTACAAACTCAACCAACTTGCTAAATAAAGGATAGTCTTGCTGTGTTAGCAGATATGATAAAGTTTAAGATTGAATATAATTTGTAAATTATGTCAGTGAATTGTGGGAAATTGTTGTTATAAATGCCCAAAAGGTATATAGATTAAGGGGAAAGCTATCCGTTAATGACTGGTGGCAATGAAATTGTCAAAAGGAAGAGTAAATATTGACCTGGTGTTATTGCATATGAGATTTTGATATTTGAATAACATACGCTCCATAATTGAATCTAGGATTCATAGATCACCTCAACAATTCTCAATCACTTTGTTTCATAGGTATTTTTAGAAGCACTATATGTGGTCAAGTTCAGTACCACAGTTATTTGTATATTATGGTCAAGGTCTCTACCACATTAATTTGTGATGACACTCTATATATTTAAAGAGTTGACAGGGCAGGGACATCAGAGAAACTGAAGACTGACAGTGTGAACATTTAGGGCATGGACATTTTTTTTTGGGGGGGGGGGGGGGGGGGGCGGCGGCGGCGGCGAGGGGTATTTTCCCCCAAATAAGCACTACTATGAAATTTTTTCTTCTTCAGTGTGTTCATGTGTCCTGCAATCCTAAAGACCATTTAAGTCATTTTTAAGAATATGTTTTACCAGGTAATTTAAAAGAATTAAAAAACTTGCCTATGTTTATATTTTACTGCACTGTTGATTCATGTTTGATCATTGTCAAAAACACTCATTTGATGGTAGAGCTCATGTACGATTGTATGCTAATTAATAACTTTTTAATTCAGGCCTACATTTAAAATTAAGTGGTGTGGCGTGTATGGGTGTGTGTGTGTGCTTGTGCTTTAATAAAAGAGATACTTGTAACTTATACTAAATGTTGTTATCAATTTTAACATAATAAATCAATACAAAGGACGGAAACTAGATAAAAATCACAATTTTATTATTCATTCGACCATTGATTGCACTGACAAAAGAGTTATTAGACCAAAGTTAGAAATATTATTACAGAATGACGGTTCTGAGAAGGCCAATAAATGACCTTATGGTGTGTGGGTTTATCATATATAGGCCTACTATCGTTTGTTCAGAGCCAGAAGGGCATTCGTTGTGTTAAGAGTTAACATCCTTCTGGCTCTCAGCAGACCATGATTATAAATAAAAGTAATACAGAGAGTGCGAGCATACTGGAGGGAGAGCTAGAGAGAGAGAAAGAGAGAGAGAGAGAGAGAGAGAGTGAGAGAGCAGTGGCACAACACAGAAAACTACTAAAACTTGAATAAAAGCACTACTCAATACACAATAGGCCTATATTATTCTGTCAAACTGTCAAAGGAGAGTCTGTGCTTGCATACTACTATGCCACTCTATAAGTTGAGGTGCATTTCCAATACACGCACCAGTAGGGTCTGAATCATAAAACTACTCAGACTTGAATAACACTATTTTGTCAAACTGTCAGATTACCGTCTGTGCTTGCAGACTACTATGCCACTCTGCAAGTTGAGATGCCTTTCCAATACACGCACCAGTAGGGTCTGAATCATAAAACTACACATATTTGAATATAAAGCACTACTCAAGACACTATGTTGTCAAACTGTCCGATTAGCGTCTGTGCTTGCAGACTACCATACCATGCTATTCAATTTGGGATGCATTTCTGTAAGCACTAAAATGTCTGAATCATACAACTACTCAGACTTGAATACTAGTACTATTGCTACGCACGATATATGCGTAATTGTTTTGTCAAACTTGCAAATCAGAGTCTGTGTTTGAAGACTACTATGCCATCGTTTACTCGTAGAACGCGAATCGTGCACAGTAGATGCGAATACATGTACATTTCGTATGGGAAGTAGCAGAGAAATCACAAGTCCACGCGCATGCGCACATGGGGTATTTGCCCTCTCGAGTACGGAAAAAAAATTCGCGGACGGTCCCCCATTGCAGGTACGTCCGCGGTTTGAGTTAGTTTTCTATGGAGTGGTCCGTGGTTGATGGCGTTTACCTGCGCACACACAAACGAACAAACAACAAACACACACATACCCTAACACATGTACATACATTTATACATGCATACATACATGCACGCACATGCCAAATTTGACAAACATAAAGTAAAAGAATTGGACATATTTCGAAATACTGACAGCTGCAAACTGTAGTGTTTTATTGTAATGAACTCCGAAATAAGACGACACACTTTCAAGTAGTAACATAAAGATTGAGTATTTCGTCAGGAAGATGCGAACTCTTTATTTTGAGTCCCATCACTTAGAAAATGATGTATAATGGTCAGGGGCGTCGCTAGACCTTTTTTAGTGGGGAGGGGGGGGGGGGGGTGTAGAGGCCAACAATAACCGACAAAACTAGCCCTCAATTACCGACAAAATTAATTGTCCCAATATTTACAAATTCAACCCGATATACCCGGGGCCGAAGGCTAATTTTTTTTTCCTACGGACTATCTATAGTACTTGCGTATGCGCAAATGGTCATTTTCCTCGACGACATAAATATACGAATTATTTCGTGAACTCAGTCAGCATCATAGCTATATATTTTAATGTAGGCGCGGAGCTAGGATCTCATTTTAGGGAGGGGCGGTAGTGAGCAGGCGAATCACTCAAAGAGCGCGCGAATCGCGCTCATTAGGGGGGTGTGGGTGATCAGATAGGAAGCTTAGACGTTTCCTTAAATTATTAGGAAAAGAAGACGATTTATTGTACCGTTCTCGACTGTTAACCCTTGTCTGAATGAATCCCCCCCTCCCGCGCGAAGCGCGAAAGTATTATAAAGGGAAGACGATTTGCTGTACCGTTCTCGACTGTTAATCCTTGTCTATATTTAGTTCCCCCGCCCCACAGTGGGCCAGGGAGGAACCAAAGTGCGCCAAAACTCATGTTTGGGGATTTATTTTTTATAAATCCAGAGGAAATGTTTGGATTTCCAGGGATTTTCGCTAAAATTTTATTACCAACATTTTCTCTGATGTCTAAGCTTTAAGTTGATACCAGATTTGGCTGTCCGATTCTGCCCGTTATTATGTTAGAGCCGTTTTCCTTGCAACATTGCACCGAAAATGTGTTCATTTCGGTCCGCGGTGTCAGAATAAGTAGCGAGCTTTCGATTTTAGGCACCCGACGTCGGCTACTACGCGTGACGTCATATTAATCCCATGCGCATGCGTGAGCTTCTTGGCCCACGTTCCCTTCCAAATCACCCGACGGGAGTCGGGGGTAATTTCCGTGAATCGCCGTCGCCGTGAAAACGTCAACGTGAGTGTAGTTTCATCTCTTTCTTTTATGTTATTCTTTGTTTTTATTATTCTATTATTTCCTCTTGCTATCTTTTGTTTCTTCTTCTATCACCTTTTCTTATGTTATTCTTTGTTTTTATCATTATATCAATTTCTCTTTCTGTCTTTCCTGATGTTATTCTTTGTTTCTTCCGTCTATCACCTTCTCTTATTTTATTCTTTGTTGTTATCATTCTATCACTTCCTCTTTCTATCTTTCCTTATGTTATTCTTTGTTTCTTCCTTCTATCAACTTCTCTAATGTTATTCTTTGTTTTATCATTCTATCACTTTCTGTCTCTCCTTATGTTATTCTTTGTTTTTTCCTTCTATCACCTTCTCTTTTGTTTTTCTTTGTTTTAATCATTATATCAATTCCTCTTTCTATCTTTCCTTATGTTATTCTTTGATTCTTCCTTCTATCACCTTCTCTTATGTTATTCTTTGTTTTTATCATTCTATCACTTCCTCTTTTTATCTTTCCTTATGTTATTCTTTTTTTCTTCCTTCTATCACCTTCTCTTATGTTATTCTTTGTTTCTTCCTTCTATCACCTTCTCTTATGTTATTCTTTGTTTCTTCCTTCTGTCACCTTCTCTTATGTTATTCTTTGTTTTATCATTCTATCACTTTCTGTCTTTCATTCTGTTATTCTTCGTTTCTTCCTTCTATCACCTTCTCTTTTGTTTTTCTTTGTTTTAATCATTATATCAATTATTCCTCTTTCTATCTTTCCTTATGTTATTCTTTTTTTCTTCCTTCTATCACCTTCTCTTATGTTATTCTTTGTTTTTATCATTCTATCAATTCCTCTTCCTATCTTTCCTTATGTTATTCTTTTTTTCTTCCTTCTATCACCTTTTCTTATGTTATTCTTTGTTTTTATCATTCTATCACTTCCTCTTTCTATCTTTCCTTATGTTATTCTTTGTTTCTTCCTTCTATCACCTTCTCTTATGTTATTCTTTGTTTTATTATTCTATCAATTTCTGTTTCTCCTCATGTTATTCTTTGTTTCTCCTTCAATCACCTAATTCTCTCATGTTGTTCTTTGTTTTTTCCTTCTACCACCTTCTCTAATGTTATTCTTTGTTTCTTCCTTCTATCACCTTCTCTTATGTTATTCTTGTTTTTATTATTTCCTCTTCCTATCCTTTGTTTATTCTTCTTGTTCTTTTTTGTTTTATCATTTTAACTTTCTATTTCTGTCATCCTCATGTTATTCTGAATTTATTACTTGATTTAATCACCTGATCTATAAAAATTAGTCACGTGACAGACGAAAGCACCGACGCGAAATCGAAAGCACTGCCGCGAAGGGAACGGACGTGAGCTGCGCAACGTCTCCACGCTCCAGTACCTCATAGTAGCCGACGTCGGGTGCCTAAATCGAAAGCTCGCTAGTGTCACGCGCCCCCTCGCGCCGTGATTTATGACCACGAATCCTTCATGATTCAGCCGCGGACCCCCAAAACCCACATTTTTCGGGGCAATGTGGCAAGGGAAATCGGCTCTAACATAACAACGGGCAAGATCGGGCAGCCAAATTTGGTATCAACTTAAAGCTTAGACATCAGAGGAAATGGTGGTATTAAAATTTAAGCGGTACACTGCGGAGATCTAAACATTTCTTCTGGATTTATAAAAAACAAGGATAATTAGTCCATTTTTCAGTGAATTACCCTATAATATATCATGAAGATTGTGATTCTATTAATTTTAACCCATTCATTCAACGAAATGAACTATCAGGAATATGTGAGAGCAATTTCATATCAATAACTTAAAAACTTCATGTTGAATTGAAAGATTTATAAAATAAGTCACTTTTGCATTAAAACTGTGAATATGTAGGATTTTGCTGTTTGAAGTAGTAAATTTATACCCTTATTGTGCATAACGGAATTAAATATTTCACTGAGGTATTCCTCTATGTATTACCTTTCAACTGGGCAAGAAAAAAATTGAAAAAAAAAAATCACCCAAACTTAGTTTTGGCGCACTTTGGTTCCTCCCTGGCCCACTGTGCGCCCCCCCCCACCCTCCCGCGCGAAAAGCTTAGACGTTTGATTTAATCAAGAAGACGATTCGTTGCACCGTTTTCGACTCTTATTAGGCCCTATTTATCTGAATTCAGTTTCCCCATCTCGCGCTAAAGCTTTGACGTTTCCTTAAATTATTAGAGAAAGCAGACGATTCGATGTACCGTTTTCGACTCTTAATAAGCCCTATTTATGTGAATTCAGTTTCCCCCTCTCGCGCGAAGCGCGGAAGCCTTGATGTTTCCTTAAATTATTAGAGAAAGCAGACGATTGGGTGTACTGTTCTCGACTGTTAATAAGCCCTATTTATCTGAATTCAGTTTTCCCCTGTCGCGCGAAGCGCGGAAGCCTTTATGTTTCCTTAAATTATTAGAGAAAGCAGACGATTGGGTGTACTGTTCTCGACTCTTAATCCGTGTCTGAATTCAGTTTCCCCCTTCCCGCGCGAAGCGCGAAAAGCTTAGACGTTTGATTTAATTATTATAGAAAGAAGACGATTCGTTGCACCGTTTTCGACTCTTATTAGGCCCTATTTATCTGAATTCAGTTTCCCCATCTCGCGCTAAAGCTTTGACGTTTCCTTAAATTATTAGAAAAAGCAGACGATTTGATGTACCGTTTCCGACTCTTAATAAGCCCTATTTATCTGAATTCAGTTTTCCCCTCTCGCGCGAAGCGCGGAAGCCTTGATATTTCCTTAAATTATTAGAGAAAACAGACGATTGGGTGTACTGTTCTCGACTGTTAATAAGCCCTATTTATCTGAA
This sequence comes from Strongylocentrotus droebachiensis, assembly GCA_035222895.1. Classification (NCBI taxonomy): domain Eukaryota; kingdom Metazoa; phylum Echinodermata; class Echinoidea; order Camarodonta; family Strongylocentrotidae; genus Strongylocentrotus; species Strongylocentrotus droebachiensis. Next base: position 34,822 of record JAVYIG010011346.1, read on the forward strand.
TTCAGTTTCCCCCTCTCGCGCGAAGCGCGGAAGCCTTGATGTTTCCTTAAATTATTAGAGAAAGCAGACGATTGGGTGTACTGTTCTCCACTCTTAATCCTTGTCTGAATTCAGTTTCCCCCTTCCCGCGCGAAGCGCGAAAAGCTTAGACGTTTGATTTAATTATTATAGAAAGAAGACGATTCGTTGCACCGTTTTCGACTTTTCGTTTTTATTAAGCCCTATTTATCGGAATTCAATTCAATTAATTCAATATAAACAACAAATGAATTCATTCATGGACCTACACAAACATCACATGCATTGAAGCCCTTAAATATCATCCCCTCGTCCCTTAAGTTTTAGGTGTGAACAAATGACAACCACCGAGTAGGATTTGGGTAATGCAACAGTTACCGTATTATTTATCACTCTCAATCAGATGCGTTCACAGTTTTCACACCTCTTAAAAAATGTTTCTAGAATTCATATAATGATACATGTACTGCGTTTATTAATTTAATCTAATGAATACTTTAATTTCCTCAGCCAAATCTCTAAAATATAAAAATAATAAGAATGTGCTCAGGCTTACCTTGAAATAACTGAAGAGACAAACGGCCACTGTAAGTCTTGAACACGCCAGGTCTGGAACTTCAGTCTTCATCTACCCCCCCCCCCACACACACTCCGGGGTCGGAGGGACCGCATGCGCGTTCCTAAAATCTCCAGAAAAGGGGTACTTTTTCGCGCGACAAAATCCGGCCCGAGGTGTATTTGACTTTACACGCGGAGATTTCTTTAAAAAGGGGATGTTTTTTTTTCTCTCTCTTTGGACTCCTGAGAAATGTAAAAAGGAGGTTATAAAATATCTTGAATATCATAGAAAAATTGATCAAATCCCGGGATCAAATTCCTGAAAGCTTTGAAAGCTCATTCAGGATTATTTCATTTTGAAAAGTAAAAACATCGGCCCCCAGTCCCCCTTCATCGACTAGAGCTCACCTGAAATGGGGGGGGGGGGGGGGGGAGGGGGGTGGTACATTTAGCAGTGTTCCGGATTTGGGGGGTCTCCAAGGCAGGAAAAACCAGCGAAAAGCCGGCGAAAGGGGGATTCAGAAATGTTGGCAGTCCTGAGATAGGGGGGGGGGTGCTTTCAAAGGGAGGGAACGAGCATACGCGTACCCTAAATAACACTGAGTGGGGGGGGGGGGGGGGGGGAGCCGGGCATCTACTGTACATGATTGCAGCGCTAGCGCACTTTACGTCTGGGCTATAATAATACCTTGCAAAATAACGAAAAATTATTCTGAAGTTTATGAAGTGCTTGTTCGCGCACGTCGCGCAACTACTCTTAATGATCGTGACATACTGTATACGTGTAGGCTATACAGTTATACATACATACAAAAAAAACCTCATTTCTCATGCATTATGCTGAAATTGAAACAATCACATTTTTTTCTTCTTCTTCTTCTTCCTTTTTTTTCTCTCTTTTTTTGGGTAATCTCAGGGGGGATATTTGTACAGGCCACCCCCCCTCCTTCAAGCGAGGGGGGGGGGGGGTGCACCCCCATCCCCCCGGGATTTACGCCCCTGATACTGACCCATATTGTTCCGTATTTCTGTCATCTTGCTTCTACCCCCACCCTTCTCTCCCCGTCTTTTTTTCTCTTTCCCCCTTATTTTTCTCAATCTTTTCCTCTCTCACGTCACCACACCCTTCCGTTTCTCTTTCTCTTTCTTCGTCTTGTGCATACATGCCCGATCTTTTGTCTGACTGTCTTACGTTTCATGGCGTGGTATGAAATACACTCTGCAATAAAAAGAAAGTAGACGCTCTTTATTGTTCAATTTTTATTTTACATACACCGTCAAAAACATATAATAAGATATTTATCAAATTAAAGGAAAATTAATACTCCATCAACGTCAATTTAGATCAAGTTTCGAATAATTGTATTTCAATAGTCAGAATGCGAATTGCATGCATTCCGTGGTAGAACAAGGCCAGTGGCGGATCCAGGAATTTCTTACCCGGTGGGGGGGGGGGGGGCACAAAATGGCATGGGGTGAAATCAGTAGCGTACGCAGGATTTTTTCAAGGGGAGGGGGGTTAACATTTTTAAATCGGGCCGAAAATTTCGCAACCACTCAGCCGGCCGCTGAATAACCGGGGGGGGGGGGGGAGGGGGGTAAGAGCACATTTTTTTTTGCTCCCGAAAATTTGAAAATCGGGGGGGGGGGGCACGTGCCCCCCTAGATCCGCCCCTGAAGGCATAAGGGTTGTCCTACCTAGCAACAATTAATGTAGTATATGAAATCCGTATTCTGACTATTGGAATACAACAGGTGAATGAAATAATTTATAACATGGCACTTAAAGGTTTATGCACTAAATGCAATAATTGCATTATGAAAATGGTCCATTGCATATCATCTTAAAGAGCATTAATTCATGTTTATTTTGATAGAATAAAAGACAAACATATATCAATTATAAACTTAATAGACATTATAAATAGCACCCGCTTTTATTTTCTTTTTTTGCTGAGTGTAGTTACCGCTTTCTTGAATTATCACGTGTTTGACAATTTGTTATATTTCCCCGAATACTTATAATATTATTGACGACAAAGGTTGATACATTTTATATGCTAACTCTAAAGTCATTCTTCTCTTCTTTAATCAATTATATATTCACACTCCCCTTGTATTTATCAGACGCAGATCCAAGATGGTCCGAAAGGGCGAAAGGGCGGAGCGGAAAAAAAATGACACTAATTTTTCTTAAACACGTTTACGAATATCCCATCGGTTATTCCAAACAAGTACACGTCAGGATAATCTCTGACAAGAACATATTCCGAGAGACGTGTCACCCCTAGCTTCTCCATTTGATCATCCTTCTCTATTACTATATTTAGTAAGTGCATTTATAATTCTGTTTGCAGATATGAAATTGTTCTCAATTCATTTCAATAGTCAAGCTGAAAAGTGTGCTTTCAAAGTCTTCCCAGCATTGATGATAATATTCCAATCTTTTATAATCGATATCACTGCTCCTTGGTCTTTGCTTCCGTGCTTTCAATGCGACCATTTAAACCCGGAATCATCTTTTAGATGTCTACTTTCACTTCCTGAGCTAAAAGTCTCCGTATTGTTGGCCGACTATTCAATTTGTCCCACTTTCTTTTCTGTTTCTCCGTTGCTTTTCAATTCTTTCTCACTTTATTCATTTTCATGATCCGGTGTTTTGAAGATTGAAGGTCGCTCGCGTATCAAACAGTGGTGTTCTTCGGTACCATAATATAGTATAGAGATATCGACTGCTACGAGACCTTATCCTTATCCTTTTATCGAGTAAAGATTGGTTAAAACATCACGGAAAATCTGATAAACTGTCTGTTTATCACTGCCCGAAAATTGACTGAAATTTTCGATCAGTTGGGAATCGCAGAAAAAAAGCACTGTATGATGTCCGCGCTCGCTTAAAGAACATTTTAACACGTAAACCAATGGGTATCGCAGGCAAGATTTTTTTATTTTCCCGGTAACTGGAATTTTGCCTGGATTTTAATCTTGGACTATTAAATGGTTTTGGCATTTTTCGTTTCTTTACGGGAATGGCTAAAATCACGACTGCAATTTTGACCAATCAGATGGCTGGATTTCTGAAGTGAGGTATATAATTATAGTTATTTATTATATATCTGTTATTGTTGCAAGTTAAAATGCCCCATTTGTCCCTTACCCGGGCATCCATCTCTTCTAGAACGAGTTATGTATGGACACAGATACTTTCACTTCCTGAGCTAAAAATCTCTGTATTGTTGGCCGACTATTCAATGTGTCCCACTTTCTTTTCTGTTCCTCCGTTGCTTTTCAATTCTTTCTCACTTTATTCATTTTCATGATCCGGTGTTTTGAAGATTGAATGTCGCTCGCGTATCAACACGATGTCTATTTAGTACCTTACAGATCGATTAGAAGGGGAAAAAAGACGAAAGAAAACCTTTCAGCCTTTTAGTAAGCGATACTGTTACACAAAACCCTATGACAAAATGCCGTGGATTATTGATCAGAGTGGACTAGTTGCACATTTTTAGATGAAGGCGGCGGTAATGCAACTCCATCAAATAATTTTCTCTGTCTGGGCTTTCTTTTGGTTTAAGGTATTATGGGTGCGCCATTATACTTGAGCATCGATCATGATTTGGAAGGACAATATAGTTATTATTTGATGATTGATTCTTCAAAGAAATCCTTAATTTATGACAACGCTATTCATTTACTTTTAGTAGTCACCTTAGTGTACTGGTGTCGAATAAAAACATCAGAAGACTGATAGTTTGACTTTTGCCATTTTACTCAAATGACAGCGCCATACAAAGGAAAAAGAAATTGGTAATAGACCAACAAGTATTAAAAGTGTTTCATGTTCACTCTCATTTCTCATTTCTTTCTCATTAACTCTTCTCCCCCCTCTCTCTCTCCCTCTCTCTCTCACACACACACACGCACACACGCACACACACACACACACTCCCTCTCTCTCACGCTCTCTCTCTCTCTCACTCTCACACACACTCTCTCTCTATTCCTCCCTATCCTTTTTCTTTTCCGATTTATCTCTCTCTTTAACTCTCTTTTGTTTATTGTTTTTGAGCTTTACTATACGCATGACACCGCATATAAAGCACGCCATGGCTAATGGGGATTATCAACCTTGTAAATCCATTAGATTTGGAATATGATCTTGTCTAAAATGTTAAATTATGTACATTGCTACTTAATTGACTTCCGAGCTGTGACTTCAGCAAAAAAAGAGGAAAATCACGACAGTCGCTCAATCGGCAGAGTGTTTTATGCAGCAAAGCACTTTAATCACACTATATACATAATAACAAAATCACGATGAATAATAGATCGTACATCACATATTGCACCACGATTCCACATCGATCTTCTATTTTATTTTATGAAAGGAATTGATTGGTGCATATACATTGTGCATATTCAAAACCAAAAATATACATTTCCTGACAGTCTGCTTAAATGCATGATACAGTTTTGCATGTAGTGTAGAGTATAATAATAATAACAACAATAGTAACATCTGTAAAGCGCTTAATACCACGTGTTTAAGCGTTTTAAATTGTAATTATTATTATCCCGGTTCTTGCATACAATTTCTAACCCACACATGACTGTGAAATAATATTCCGCTTTCATAAAGCGCTTAATACATCAATGATGTGTCTAAGCGTTACAGATATGTTATTACCCCGGTCATCGGATTCAGACTGACCGGCACACACAATGTATGCACATTCTCCACTCCCTGGGGAATATTTGGGCCAGGCGCCATAACACAAGCGCACACTTGCTCATTCGTGAACTTGTACCAGTTGAAACCAGTATATTCAACTGGTACCAGTTGACTACTGGTTTTAACTGGTACCATGCAGTTGACAAATTGGATACTGGTCCCAGTTAAACAGGTATTCTACATGGTCGAAAAACCAGTTGCAACCAGTAGTCAACTGGTACCAGTTGAAAACAGTATATTCAACTGGTACCAGTTGACTACTGGTTTTAACTGGTACCATGCACTTGACAAATTGGATACTGGTCCCAGTTAAACTAGTATTGTACATGGTCCTAGTTCAAACTTGTATTTTCTACTGGTTTCCAACTGATACCAGTTGAGACCAGTAATCTACTGGTCCCAGTAACAACTGGTATTCTATTTGTCTGACTCCAAACTGGTATTTCTACTGGTTTCCAAATATTATTGTATCAATTGACAACTGGTCTCAACTGGTGCCAGTTGAGACCAGTTGAGACTCGTTCAAACCAGTAGATACCAGTTGAAATTTTTTACTGGTTTCAACTGGTATCAGTTGTCTCTCCTAAAGAAGCTTGCAGGGACCGGATGGGGAGCAAATTTCACCACCCTTCGCACCTCCACTCTAGCTCTTGCCTTCTCCACTGCCGAGTATGCTGCACCTGCATGGAGCCACAGCACCCATGTACACAAGGTTGATGTTGTCCTCAATGATGCTATGAGACTAATCAGCGGAACACTCACTGCAACACCAGTCAGCAACCTGACAATATTATCTGGCATACCACCAGCTCAGCTCAGACGAGATGCGCAGTATGCTAAGCTTGCCCAAAAGCATGACAGAGATAAATGCCTTGTTCCTGCCCCCTCTGCCTTTGAAGGACAGCGTCTCCCTAGAAGACACTTTGCAACACAGGCTGCTGAGCTGCGGCCTGAGAACCCCCCCTCCACCTTAGCCACTTGGATAACAAAACGCTGGTCAGACCAGTGGAATTCGTCCACTACCAACCTGAAGGAGTTCATCCCAAAGCCCTGTGCAAAACCAAGTGGCAGCGACCTCCCAAGAAAAGCCTGGGTCAACCTAAACCGTATCAGAACTGGAGTTGGCCGCACACAATATTTCCTACATAAAATTGGAGCTGAATCATCACCAAACTGCGCCTGTGGAGAGATCCAAACTATGGATCATGTCATTGACGATTGTCCGATCTACAAATCCCCCCACGGCGCTTCCGGACTTCGTGAGCTCGATGATGAGACGATCTGTTGGCTCAATAAGGATCTTCCTATCTAGATGATGTACTCCCTGATATTCTTTGCACGAACGAACGAACGAACGAACTGGTATCAACTGGAATTTCGACCTGGGAGGTACCCAAACACATGGATGAAGAGTGGCAAATGTAGATTAACGTCTTACCAATGGACATTAGTGCCGCGGCGGCACTCGAACCCCGTACCTTGTGATCTGCAGTCGGGTGACTTATCCACTAGACAGCGCCCTGTGGAGTATTCCCACCAGGCGCCATTTTACATGCGCATAGATACCAACCAGGGTACGCGTATTTACAACTTCCCGGATTGAACACAAAGAAATAAACGTTGAGGAATACACTCAAAGACCACATGACGAAATAGTTCTAACAAATGATTTGCAAGGCATGCATATACTCAACTACGGCACTCTTCTTAATAGAAATAAAAATGTATATCATATTCACAGATTGGTGGAACCAGTAGAACGGGTCTTACTGCTGCTGGAGTTAACGGCGTCGGCCTTGTGACAACGCAAGACAGTCTTGAACGCTTCTTGAAAGTTCGGATGTTTGAGGGCGTAGATAATAGGGTTGATAGAGCTGTTGGAGGCCAAAATCATCGCCCCATAGAGGGTAAGGACACTGCTGCCTGGTATCATGAAATTCACGAGGCTCGGTATCAAACAGATCGCGAAGATGCAGACAACGACGAAGAGATTCTTGGTAATTTCATATTCACGCTTCGAGAATGCTGTCTGCATGGCTCTGGAAACCGTGTGAGCCTGAGATGAGGAAACTTTCGGCCCGGCGGATCCGTTGTCGTCAGCAAATTTCTTGCGAAATACGTGGGTTTGTCGCATGACGTGTATCATTATGAGGAGATAAAAGATTACGGTAATGACGAGGGCGACGACTATGACACCTGCATGGAGCAGGACGAAGTAGAATCGGAGGGGGTTTGTGTCGGTCACCGTGCACAGCGAATAATAGCGGGAATAACCGATCTCCCCGATGCCTAACGAAAGCGGGAGTGACAATGCAGAGATGATCACCACCCAGATTCCGACGACGATCATGCCGATCTTTCGAGGCGTGTGAAGCCCGCGAAGACCGCGTATTGATTTCGAGATGACGTACCAGCGGATGAAAGCTATGGCGGCGAGGGTCATCACGCTTACCCCTAGACACAGCAGATTGACACCGGCGACGATCGAGCAAATAATTTCAGGGAGAGGATATTCATCGCCTTGATCAATAAGACCTACGACCAAAAAGGGTAAGCTGAGACACGTTAAAAGATCGGCGACAGTGAGATTGGTCACCAAGATGTTCGTGGTCGTCTGAAGCTTTTTAGATACGATAACGGCGACGACCACCAGAGAATTTCCAAAGAGACCGAGGACGGTAATGAAGCAACAGCAGGATGCGACAATGAGACGATGATAGTAGGCAATGCTTGGTAGAGGCTCTTCGGTAGATTCCGCTATGGACAAAGGCGTTGATGACCCGAGTAACGTTACGTAATCAATGTCAGTGACAGTGTCACACGTTACATTGTACATATCATCAATCTTCTCCATTTTTGCTCCGATTTCGCTCACAAACTATCGGTCGATTAGCATAATTGAGCAGAAATATCACCAATATCTTCCTTTTTACTCCTACTCGTGGTCCATTTGCCTAAGAATATCTAAAAATATTTACTGATCATTCGCACTTCTTCTAAAGCAAGTCTCGAATGAGTCAACATTGAAACAAACCGTGTTGGCATCTGTGTTTTTTTTAGACCATTTCATCTTTTCTTCGTCCTTTCCAAAGAATCTTCTGTCTCCAAACCATTTTCCGCAGATGTAGTGTAGATCATTCAGAGATACGGCTCCATGAACTGTTTTATATAATGAAAACAATGAATATTTCAGAGGGTTTCTAGGTTCTAAAAAAAGTTATATACAAGCCTAAGTTATAACAGGATTTGCACGCTTTTGATTATTCTTTACCAACCGGTGGTGTTCTTCGGTACAATAATATTGTAAACGTATCCCTATTTCTTATATCTCTGTTATTGCTGCTAGTTAAAATGTCCCATTTGTCCCTAACCGGGCATCAATCTCCTGTAGCCCGAGTTATGCATACAAACAGATTAGGAATAAGATTTTTTTTGGGCAGAACGATTTTGTAATTCTGTCATTACATTTGACTTCTACGGACAACAAGATGTAATAGGCCATGCATATTGGTTATTTATATTCATAATCCGGGCACACGTTTGGTACTTATGAAGCAAAAACAAATTCAATATCAATCAATCTCGCAATTCCTTCACAAAATACTTAGAACAGAGACACGAATCACTAACGAAGATGCATTTGGAGCGCCCAGGTAAATCTCGACAATTCGCATGTAATCTAATTAATCGATTTGAATGATTTTTGCCATTGTCAGTCATTAAATATAATTAAGTAATATTGACTGCCTTCATGGGCAATACGACAAATATCGCTAGAACCGAAGGTGAGGATGATATATGAGCGTGCACTCCATGATACACAGGTGGAAGTATTCTTTGTAAAGGGGAAACAAAGGCTATTTATGTAGCACCTCCATCGCTGTAGATCTATGGATATTCGGGACATTTGCTAACCGTGAACTCAGGCGCGGATCTACGGGGGGGGGGGGTTTAGGGGGTTTAAACCCCCCCTTGGGCGGCCCAAAAAAAAAAAAAAAAAAAAAAAAGGAAAAAAAAAGAAAAAAAGAAAGAAAAAAGAATGCACGCTGGAGAGAAACCCTTTCAAGTGCAAATATTATGAGAAGATATTCAACTCATCTGGTAACTTAACCAAACACATGATAACTCTGGATATAACTGTGTATTAAACTGTTACTTGATTTAAAAAGACGTTATCATGCACTGCTTTTTATGGTCTCCATTGTGTTAATAGATGCCAGGAAAACATCACTTACGGGGTTCAAATAAACACCCCCCAAAAAATCGGCTCGCCGCTTCGCGGCTCGTGGACGATGCTTCGCATCGTCATTATTTTGGTCAAACCCCCCCCTTAGCAAAAAGCTAGATCCGCCCCTGGAACTGGTCTATTATTGTGGAGCACCAGGAGTGTCAGATTTGATGGACAAGAGCGATATACAAGAGCCCACTATTATTAGTATCATTATTATTATTATTATTATTGTTATTATTATCAATAGTAGTAGTAGTAGTAGTATAATTATTATATATGTATTTATACTTGACGAATCAGATCGAATCAAATCAAATCTGTGGTAAGAATCACTTAGCTCGCGGAAGTGAACATGTGGATTCGTCTATAAGTGTTTCACTTAGTGTAATAACATCAATAGGCGTGTCCTTATTAGTATTTTCAATTCATCTAGGAATATTGCTTTATTACTTAAATATACATAGATGAATTGAAAATGCTGATAAGTAAATGTCTTATTGATGAAAATACACTTAAAGCGAAACCCATTTAGACGAATCCATATGTGACGAAGAAATTGCAATTAGTGGATACACCTGTGAAGGTCGAGATCGAAACCAATAAGGTGGAGGAGTCGCCGCATATGTACGTGAAGAGCTTAATTTTATAGTTGAACCGGAATTTATGCCGACAGACCCAAACGGCGTATGGAGCATTTGAGTAGATGGAATTCTATATTGGATGATATAGCACCCATTAAACGTATGAGAATCAACAATAAAACATAAAAATGGAATAATCAAAACACCCTTGATTTGATTGAAGAGAAAAATGTTGCCAAACAGATTGCCAAAGCAAGAGTTAATTTTGCAGATGTTTCCGAAAGCACTGTTTTAAAGGAATTGAAAGACATTTCTGTCAAAAAGCTACATGTCCAAATGGAACCCCAGCTGATTTCACCATAATTTATATTGCCAAACTAATGTGTCATATAATAATGAAGTTTTTGACTCGAGAAATTGTACCACGCCAATGGAAAATGTCACGTGTAACTCCCATTTATAAAAACGGAGATAAACAAGAAAAAAGCAATTTCAGACCAATATCGATTATTCCGGTACTAGCAAAAGTGATAGAAAAAATTGTTTACAAGCAGCGCGAGTTTTTGAATGACAATGATTACTTTATGTTAATCAATCAGGTTTTCGGCCAAAACACTCAACGACTACTACACTTTCAAATATCACAGAAGATTTATTTGAACATATAGATAAAGGGTGCACAACAGGAATAGTTATGCTCGATTTACAGAAAGCATTTGACTGCATAGATCAAAATATCCTTGTGCAAAAATTACGTTTTATCGGTATGTCTGAAAAAGTTATGAAATGGTTTGAAGGTTATCTTATAGGGAGAAAGCACCTAGGTAATACACGATGCGGGGAGGGGATTCAATCAGACTCTCGATTTACAATAAAACTCTCTGCTAATATCTCTTTTTAATTCAGTATTGTTAATTTGTATTTTTCTACATTATAATAATTCATGTTTGATTTGTTTTCTTTTGATTCTTGATAGTTACTCATGCCAATTATGTTTTCTTTTGTTTCGATTAGATTCGTTTATTTTGCATATGTTTATGTTTTGTTATCTTTGTTACTGGCTTCTGTTTGTATTATAATTTGTATATCTTTATTCAGTTCACACAGACTTTCTGAAAAACAGTCGTTTGAATGCCTAGAGAGTCACCGTGTTTAAAGATTCAAGATTCAAGATTTTATTGTCCATAATATAATACAGGAATTTGTTTTCCATTGGTATAGCATGTAATACATAAAACATAAGACAAAAACATGATGCCGTGTGCTGAAAGCCAGAAGGGCGTCAAGACTCTATACGAAAAAGTCTATGAGCAGGTACGGTCCTCCGGCTTTCAGCACAAAACATGTCAAGACAGTTATATGACTTATACATAGCAAGAATTTTAAATACAATTCTGAATCACATCATGAATAAATTCAGGTATGAATATAGATGTGAATATAAAAGTAGAATAGGAGCAGCATCGCAATCGAAATACGAGCAGAAAGAAAAAGGAAAAGAGAGCTCAAGCTCGAAGGACTGATAAAAGAGAGAAATATAGGGAGAGTTGGTAAGGGTCCAAAGGGAAAGGGGAGAGATAGAGAAGGAGAGATGGCCTAATTTCCAATCAGATTATAATGCATGACAGAAAAATACAACAAATACAGCAGCAGAGCTAAACAACGGATGTTTTTGACCCACAAAGGTGATAAAGGTGGAAAACTTTCCAACCCAATCCCTGCAAATTTATTAACTGGGTGGGTAGAGAAAAAGTTAACAAATAATCATAATCGCTATTATTTCGCTTAAAGCTGAGTATTTCGTGTTATTTGTGCATTATAGATGTGCATGGAATTTGGAATAAAAGAATTTCTGTATCTGGCTTTACGGGTAATTGGTACACGCAGGCGGATTCCTGAGCGGTTAAAAGTAAAACAAGAAAATAGTGGATGTGATGGGTCTTTCATAATAGAGGTTATTTTAGTCAATGAATGAAACGAAATTTAAATATATAAATGAAACGAAAGCTTGCCTGATAAAACGTTTAAGGTTGATAAAAGCTAAAACTTTGTTTTATGATTACACAACCAGTTAACCTTCTCCTTATCCTAATCGTGACTGTAATGAGGTATTTATGATGAAAATGGCTCAAAGAAGTGCAGTCTATATGTGTGTAATGACATTGATAATTCATCCAGTTGGAAGTCAGTTACTCAGATGTACTGTAAAAGAAGAAGACTTAAAATGATCAAGATAAGGAATCAAACCTCCAGCATGCAATGAATATACTCGAAATTTCTTTACGTTTCGATATTTTTCTTTAGCAATATAAGCTATTATCTAAAATTACAGGCGCTACAATGGCAACCTTTATATCTGAGCATAACCATGACCTGAGAAGACAGAGATATTTGTTAAGACCAAATGGGAAACTTGATAGAGATCTATTTAGCCACTATCATTATATTTTTTAGTTGTTTGATTAGTAATATCTGGCATTTTAAAGAAAATAATCCGTTACCATTTCAAATGATCCAGATAAAGAATCAAACCTCCAACATGAAATGAATGATAATTGACAGTTCTTTACGTTTCGATATTTTTTCGTTAGATATATATTAAGCTATTTTCTAAAATTACAGGCGCTACCATGGCAACCTCCTTATCTGAGCATAACCATGACCTGAGAAGACAACGATATTTGTTAAGACCAAATGGGAAACTTGAAAGAGATCAATTTTGCCACTTACATTATATATTTTAGTTGTTTGATTAGTATTATCTGGCATTTTAAAGAAGAAGAAAAGGGGAAATAACACGTAAAATCAGATTCTACAGAAAATTCTAAGTACACTTTCAACTCGTCATGTACTAGTTTTGGTAAAGCGCAGTTTACAATGCTCAATTGACCAGCTTTACTATTTTCCCCCGTTGTATTTTTTGTAAGATTTTGCTCAATTTTGCCCTCTCCCAATAAATCATCCTAAAGTGGGGAAAAGGCATTAGGAATTACATGCAGTTTGAAAAAAGTTTGCACAAATTTATAAAAAGGTTAGGCATTAAAGATGTGTTGAAATATGGGAAGGAATTAAAATGGTTTCCCCGAGACATCGGAGTGCCGCGAGAGAATTTTAGTAATATAAACAAAACTGTTATTATTTTAGAAGAAAAAAACGTTGATTTCTTGAAAATCAAATATTAGAAACCGCTAGTAAAGGCCTACATACTATTTTATGAAGATAGATATGTAGTTTCTTTCTTTTTCGCTCGCTTTGCTCTCTGGCAACCTTTATGGTTTCAGGCAGCGATGTACCCGAATAGTCTTCTATTTGACAGCGAGGTGCCCGAATTTATATTACATCTTTTCTATCGAAATAAGATTTTTACCATGCTCGTTCGCTTCACTCGTTCGCAACATTTAGATACAGGGTAATTGCGGGTAAAGAGATGCCCGAATACCCTTAAAATTGTGCATTGAGGTGACTGCACATAATGATTTTTGTATTCATATTTTCGACAGCAAGGTGCCCGCACACTTAATTTTATATCTTATCTAATGTTATGATTATAAAGTAAATATCTTACCATATTAAAAGTTCCTTTATATTTGTTGCTCGCTCGCAAAAAGTCACCAAACAAATTGTCCTCTTGTGTAGGCCTACATGGCAATTTACGAGTGGCAGAGTAATGCAAAATCAATTCTCTGTAAATGAATTAGGGATTGGGGTGACGCGAGAATTGTAATCTTCAAAAGGGTGCCGCGACGTACAAAAGGTTGAAAAAACTAATCAAACTCACCAACTGGTCGTCGGTTGCTGGGAGAGTCGATGGATGGGAGTGTGAATTTGAAGAATCTGGGATGGCTAATTGATTGACCGATTTGTCACGGTGCTGGAAATAAATCGGACCAAAACTTCACAGAGCATGATGACGATAATGGAGGAACGATGTTAGTTGAGGCTATATGTATAGACTTGACGCGCAGATCATGTGGGCGTATTAATCTTGTGATGCTGACCAATCAAAAAACAGTGTATTAACCGTGTACTTAATTCAACAGAAATATAATCGATGGGAAAAATATCATTACAGAAATCATGAAAAAGATGACAATGTATAAATTCATTGGGCTAACTGGTAACAGAAGTAACGTCACATTACAAAGAACAAGAGTTGGAAGAACACTGTTGGTCATAAAGTAGAATGATTTTTTAAAATCCCAAGCTATGGAATAAATTTTGTCAATGATTTATTCCTAATAGATCTAGATATAATATACATTCTCAGATGTTATTAAATAATAATTTGCGAGTGTTTGTTTTGCGTAGCTGCTAAAAAATATGTATGCTACTATGCTCATCAATTAGGGGATCTACTCCGACCCTTAAAGTTGATATTCTAAGACAATCCCAAATATTGAGATTATTACATCAATAGAAAGCTTTTAACCCCCAGAATAACACTAAATGGTGTCCAACTGACAAAAACAATTTTAGAATGGTGAATTTATGCGAGTAAACTTTACCAAACTATCTAAGTCTAAAACCCGGAAGTGCATGTACAGTCGGGCCTCTATCCGTGACGTCACGAACGGGACTCATGGGCTCAGTGAGAGTGAATGCAGTGACATCCCTACGTAAATGCTATCCTGTCAGAGCTTAGATTTGTTGTTGTTAATGAGTATATTTGATGGATTTTCTGTTTTCATTTGAATGAAGATTAACGAAGCAAGATTTTCCGGTCGCTGATTTCTTTTTATATCCTCATTTTCACCTATTTGGTAGAGATTTAAGACGAGTTTACTGCTTGGGAAACAAGGTTAAATCATGCACGCCTAGGCGGATGCATTATCTTGTCATCAGATAAGGTACAGGAGCAGTTTTGTAAAACGAATAGGCCTAGAACTATGATAGTACTTATCATAGATGTGTGTGACTGCCTCAAAAAAACGATACAGTACCAGTTAAACATTTTATGTTGTAAAATATCAAACTTGAACGAGATCATGCAAGCGCGCTTTCTTTATAATATTTTGACAACGTCTAGTGTACGTTCGAACGATATTCCCTCCGCGAGTGATGCGGCTCTTGCACGAACGTTCGAGAAGCGAGCAGAATCAGGAGGTAAGACGAGGCCGCTGCTCTAGGCGCGGCTTGCTTGTGATGGAACGTACGTGCGCTAGTCATTATGTTTATCGGCAATTGCAAGAGAATGAAAGCGACGTTACCAGCTAAGAAAAACAACTAACAAAGACCTACTCCTCAGTGACTACCGGTGTCAGAATTCGTAGATCGCACAATGCACAGCATGGAATAAGATGAAGGATCTTCAGGGCCAAGGAAGGCGAAAGACATGTGAAAAAGGAATAAGAAACCATCGGGAGATCGCTGTATGGTAATGAACTGTGCATGGGTGCACTTACCAGACAGCTACTGTTCACTCCGGCCTGGGCCGATTTCAACACCAAAACAAAAATTACATGGTGAAAATATCGACTAATAGCACATCGTTGGCATGTATATGTCATCATTTTTAAAAGGGGAATTGATATTAATACTATGAAATATAAGGGGAAGGTAAAGAATTGTACATAGAATTATGATTAATTAGGATTTTCAGCCTTTGAAACAAAATAAGCAGAAAATCGTATCTATCTGCACATGCTTTCTATGAAACATCCGGGTACGTGAATATACTCTTTCCCGGACGTGATGTCATATATAGTAGACCAGCACCGTGACTGATTTGCTATGCGAAGAGAGGCGGATATTTTCGATATTTCAATTAAGGATTTCGAGTAGCCAGAATTTGTTTGTGATATACTATGTAATTGAAAAACTTATAAATAACATATGCTTGCCGTAGGTACCAAATTAAGGGACATTTATTTGCTTAGAATATCAGCTTTATGTCATAACTGACAGTATTAAATGAGGATTAGTGCCTCACAAAAGGGCCCTTATAAAGCACATCGACACGGTATTGATCCTAGGGCCTCACGGTTACGATGTCATTGCTTAGCCACTGAATCATGACTGTACGCAGCGGGGGATAGGGTATATAGGGGGCAGCTCCCACAAATACAAAAAACCAAAGAAAATTAAATAAATTATCAATAATTCGTTAAATTCCCCCCCAGCCCCCAACAGGAAAATATCATCTGTACGGCTATGCATTATGGTTCAAAGCATGACCACACTGTCAATAAGAGGTCGATATTTCTGCACTAAATTTTCACCAATTGATGAAATATTATTGTGAAGTTTTCAGCTATATCATTAGAGATATCGTAAGTGACATAACTCAAATTAATTTTTGAGACTTTAGAACTAATGTCCGATGTGTTCATAGCACTTATAATAATTTTCCAGTTACTTTTCATATCATATTTGTACAGATGAAATTGTTATTGAAATATATTTTTGTAAGTATTCGCATTATTACCATATTTAGGTTTGGATTGTCCAGTATGTTTACAGGGGCGGATCTACGGGGAGGGGGGGGGGGGGTTAGGGGGTTTACCCCCCCCCCCCTTGGGCTGCCAAGTGAAAATGTGATGTGCATAGAAAAGTGCCATCATGTGTTCCGAACCACACAGTATTAGTAAATGTTAGTAGATGCCGAAACATGCAGAAACATGGACAATAAGCAGGGCCATGGAAATAGAATAACATCTTTTGAAATGTGGATTTACAGAAGAATGATGAAGATATCCTGGGAAACGAATGAAAACAAACAAAGAGATATTGCACATGGCAGGGCGTAAACAAATTGCACTAGTAGGATTAGTTAAGGAGAGAAAAATCAAATACTTTGGTCATGTTAAAAGGCACCAAAGCCTCTTAAAGGATGTATTGGAAGGAAGAGTGGAAGGAAGTGGACCGAGAGGGAGACCCAGAATCAACTGGGAAGAGAATGTCAAGAACCGGAGTGGACTAAAACTGCAATAGTGCACCAGAATGGCAGAAGATGAAATGGAGAGATGTTGCAACCAACCTCCGAACCGGGAGAAGATACTTAGGTATATAGTTAGAGTAGATGCCAGAAAAACATAACTTATAGGGGTTCAAAATAGCAAAATAAAAATTGCCTCGTCGCTATACGGCTCGGACATCGCTTCTCGTGGACGATGCTCCGCTTGTTAGTACACTAGCTGTCGCTCAAAAAGTTGGAATATTTTTTTTTACCCCAATTTATGGAATTATTTTGACAATGATTTATTCCTAATAGCCTGATCTAGATAATAGTATAAATTCTCGGATTTTCTTGAATACTATTTTGCAAGTGTTTGTTTTGCGTGACTGCTAAAGCATGTGTATGCTAATATGCTTATCAACTAGGGGACCTACGCCCTTAAGTCATAAATGACAGTAATGAAGATTAATGCCCCACAAAAGGGCACTAATATAGCACATCGACACAGTTTTGATCCTATGGCCTCACAGTTACGAGGCCATTGCTTTGACACTGAACCATGAATGTACGCAGCGGGGGCTAGGGTAGGGGGCAGTTCCCACAAATAAAAACAAAACAAAGAAAATGCAATAAATTATGAATAATTCAATGAATTTCCCCCGGTCCCTAACAGAAAAAAAAAATCTTATGTGTGCCCATGCCTTGGGTCATAATGCATGGCCGTACAGAGGATTTTTTTATGTTGGGGACCGGGGTTAAATGCGATGAATTATTGATAATTTATTGCAGAACGTGACAAAACTTGAAATAACCGTGAGATGCCGGGGAATACATAGGGCTCCCGTCCCACTACGGACCGCCTCTAAGTTTTGTTACGGCCTATTACGTACCGTCACGTTTTGTTGCGTTCACCCCGTTTTACTACGGCCTACTAGGTTTCTCATTGCACTGTGACTGCCGTGGCAAATTTTTGGACAGTTTACAAATCTAGCCCGGCATCCACGGCAATCACGGCCTATCACATTTGCTCATACGGTCCCCCGCGTTGTCTCACGTCCATCCCGTTACGTCCACGGTGGCCTAAAACGTGGTTGCCGTGGCCGCCGGGAACGTAAAACGTAGCAGAATGAAGCTCCCCTGCCGGGCCTGGCTTTTATATACTCCCTCCCAGACTGTCAGACCGTAGTAGAACGCAACGCGCTGTAGCGCGCCGGGCCGTAAAACGTCGCACGCCGGAATGCGCCGTGATTGAACGCGACGAAACAGCTACCATACACCCTTGCCATGAAAACCGTAAAAATGTGGCAAAATGGGACAAAACGCGCAGCAGCTGTGAATGAACCGTAACTAAACGCGCACTATACGCGGCAGAACGTGACGGCCTATTACGTACTGTCACGTTTTGTTGCGTTCACCTCGTTTTACTACGGCCTACTAGGTTTCTCATCCGCACCGTGACTGCCGTGGACATTTTTTTTTGACAGTTTAAAAATCTGGCCAGGCATCCACTGCAATCACGGCCTGTCACGTTTGCCCATTCCGTCCCCCGTGTTGTCTCACGTCCATCACGTTTTGTCCACGGTGGCCTGAAACGTGGTTGCCGTAGCCGCCGGGAACATAGTGTAAACGTAGCATAACATGTCATTCTTCGTTTTAAAGTTTCTGTTGGCTTATATAGATGGTCAGCCCGATGTGTAATGTGCATATTGTTATAACTCTTTACATGATGAATTTATTGTTTTATTATCAACCCCGACTTACAGATCAAGTTATTTGTAACCTTTTTTCGTTTTTATATTTATTTATTACATAAATTAATGATAGTGATTATTTGAGGGATCCACATTCTTCAAGCTCTCCTTCTCAGTGAATCCATTCATTACCACAGTGTTTAGATCCTCTTCTTAGCATAAATTATTTACAGCAAATGTATACATTTTCCTTTGTAATTCGATTAATGAGTTGAAGAATACCACATTGTTATTGATGCCTTTGATTGATTTTTAAAATCATTATTGATTGTTCTCTTGGGAATGAAATAATGTTTTTTTTAAAGATATCTGTTAATGACGAAACTCTTTATTGATGATATTATAATAGATCTTCAAAACGTCCCTACACGTAATGCGAATGTAAAATAGCATCAACAAGGACACATTAGCATAAAGAATAACATATACACAAAGAAGTAGTACATCAATACAAATACGTGCATGTAGCCGTGGTAACCCCAACGAAACTATTGCAGTCTGCAACTAGTAAGCCCGATAAGAGAGCGAGCCATGTATTCCTGCACAT
The DNA here is from genome assembly GCA_035222895.1 of Strongylocentrotus droebachiensis. Classification (NCBI taxonomy): domain Eukaryota; kingdom Metazoa; phylum Echinodermata; class Echinoidea; order Camarodonta; family Strongylocentrotidae; genus Strongylocentrotus; species Strongylocentrotus droebachiensis. The sequence continues at coordinate 54,138 of JAVYIG010011346.1, forward strand.
TTGAGCGAGGTCTCCTCAGCTTTTCAAGTTTATGTTATGGTAATCCAAGTCTTCAAATTTCATATAAGTCACTTTTTACGCAATTTCAAAGTCATACTAGGGGAATTATAACAATTCTCAATAACCTTGTTAGTAATTGTAGGGATTGGGAGTAAAGATAAGCATTCATATACATGTATTATTGAATAACTATCAAAGGAGAGCTTGAAAAGTGCACTTTAAATTGAACAAAACAGATCCGTTTTTTCTTGAGTTGCAAAGATACCGTGGTATAATACTAGGCCAGGAAGGGGGGGGGGGGTTTGCAGTAGGGAACAGAAGTCATCATTCATATGAGGAATTCTAGGCCTATAGAAATATATTTTATTGTATATCGGGCCTGTGTGAGAAGTCTAATATAAAGGGACCTTATTGAAACACGAAAAATTGCCGATTCTAAGTTCGATTCTTTTATCACTTCTGTGCAAATGTGTCACTCATAATAAGTAACTAGTAAATACCGCCCCAGGCATCCACGGCAATCACGGCCTGTCACGTTTGCCCATTCCGCCCCCGCCTTGTCTTACGTCCATCACGTTTTGTCCACGGTGGCCTGAAATGTGGTTGCCGTGGCTGCCGGGAACATAGTGTAAACGTAGCATAACATGTCATTCTTCGTTGTAAAGTTTCTGTTGGCCTATATAGATGGTCAGCCCGATGTGTAATGTGCATATTGTTATAACTCTTTACATAATGAATTTATTGTTTTACTATCGCCCCCAACTTACAGATCAAGTTATTTGTAACCTTTTTTTCGTTTTTATTTTCATTTATTACATTAATTGATGATAGTGATTATTTGAGGGATCCACATTCTTCAAGCTCTCCTTCTCAGTGAATCCATTCATTACCACAGTGTTTCGACCCTCTTCTTAGGCATACATTATTTACAGCAAATGTATTCATTTTCCTTTGTAATTCGATTAATGAGTTGAATAATGAATTAAATCAATGTCAATTGATACCTTTGATTGATTTTTAAAATCATTATTGATTGTTCTCTTGGGAATAAAAAACACAATTGAAACTGAAACTGAATAATGTTTTTTAAAGATATCTGTTAATGACGAAACTCTTTATTGATAATATTATAATAGATCTTCAAAATGTCCCTACACGCAATGCGAATGTAAAATAGCATCGACACTGACACATTAGCATAATGAATAACATATACACAAAGAAGTAGTACATTAATAACAATACGTGCATGTAGCCGTGGTAACCCCAACGAAACAATGCAGCCTGCAACTTGTAAGCCTGATAAGAGAGCGAGCAATGTATTCCTGCACATTTAAGCGAGGTCTCCTCAGCTTTTCAAGTTTATTGTATGGTAAATCCAAGTCTTTCAAATTTCATATAAGTCACTTTTTACGCAATATCAAAGTCATACTAGGGAGTTATAACAATTCTCAATAACCTTGTTAGTAAATTTAGGGATTGGGGGTAAAGATAAGCATTCATATACATGTATTATTAAATAACTATCAAAGGAGAGCTTGAAAATTGCACTTTAAATTGAACAAAACAGATCCGTTTTTTCTTGAGTTGTAAAGATACCGTGGTACAATACTATGGCCAGGAAGGGAGGGGGGGGGGGGGGGGGGGGGGGGGGGGGCTTGCAGTAGGGGACAGAAGTCATCATTCATTATGAGGAATTCTAGGCCTATAGAAATATTTTTTATTGTACATCGGGCCTGTGTGAGAAGTCTTATAAAGGGACCTTATTGAAACACGAAAAATTGCCAAGTCGGTTCGAGAATACATATTATCTTTTAGAACAATTTCAATTTTATTGCTGGCTTAGAGAATTCACCATTTCAATGATTACTCTAATTCACTATACCACTTACCTGCTTACACTGAATGTGAAAGTTTTGTAACTAATACAGAAATAATGAAAAATAACAGCACCAATGACAAAAATGTATTATCTGATAAGGCCCTAAATCGATAAGTGAGATATGAAACAAAATTATGTCCATAGCGCACGTATCAAACGTAGGTTTCCGGATTTGAACCCCCCAAAAGACCCCCCCCCCCCAACAAAAAAATATGTAAAAAAAAATAAAAAATTGTATACTGTCTTCGTTAATACTGCTATTTGCAAAGAGTTATGAATCTTAAGTTCGATTCTTTTATCACTTATGTGCCAATGTGTCACTCATAATAAGTATCTTTATGACCGGGCTTTATGATAAACTTTTTATTTGCTTAGTTGTGTGCAGTTTTGATCTAAATGAGATATGAAACAAATTTATTCATAGCGCACGTATCAAACGTAGGTTTCGGGATTTGAACCCCAGAAACGACGCCCCCCCCCCCCCCAACAAAAAAATATGTAAAAAAAAAAAAAATGTATACTGTCTTCGTTAATACTGCTATTTGCAAAGAGTTATGAATCTAAAGTTTGATTCTTTTATCACTTCTGTACAAATGTGTCACTCATAATAAGTATCTTTATGACCGGGCTTTATGATAAACTTTTTATTTGCTTAGTCGTGTGCAGTTTTGATCTAAATGTATTCCGCTTTCCTGTGCACAGTTCAAACAGATCGAGTTCCGATTTCAAACGAATCGAATGTACCTCTAGGTATTCTCTTGATACACAGTGATGTCAAGTAATGACAGTTTAACAGATGACCGCAAGGAAGGAATATAGGACATAAATAACTAACTGATCCAGTGATGCCGCGAGACATTAACAAAAATTATGGATGATGTGAATCAAGAGATCCACGGTGCAGTATTGCGGGGTAATCTTAAAGCAGTCGAAAGTTTGTTAAAACTTGGTTCAAACATAAATCAAACAAACCGAAATGGAAACACATCCTTACACATAGCGGTCCGAATATGGCCAGGAGAACAGTCATCAAGTATCTCATAAATCACGGAGCTGATGTGGAGAAGACGACACCAGATGGACAAACACCCTTACATCTTGCTGCATCACTCGGAATTGTTAACGCAATAACATTTATACTCAGCCATGGAGCTAATATGGACAAAGAAGACAAGGGCGGCTACTCAGGCATTATACAGCGCTGTAGGGAATGGTCATCTTGATGTAGTACGATACTTTATCAGTCAGGGGGCAAAAGTGAATCAGTGCAGTACTAAAGGTTGGACTCCTTTATACATTGCAGCAGGGTACGGTAAACTTGATGTCACCAAATATCTGATCAGTCAAGGAGCTGAGGTGAATAGGGAAGATAATGAGGGTGAGACTGCATTACACAGTGCTGCTAAGAAAGGTCATCTTGATGTCACTAAATATCTGATCAGTCAAGGATCTGAGGTAAATAGGGGAGATAATGAGGGTTGGACTGCATTAAATGCTGCTGCTCAGAATGTCATCTTGATGTCACCAAATATCTGATCAGTCAAGAAGCAAAGGTGAATAAGGGTAATAATGAGGGTAGGACTTCGTTACATCTTGCTGCTCTGTACGGTCATCTTGATGTCACCAAATGTCTGATCAGTCAAGGAGCTGAGGTGAATGGGGCAAATAATGAGGGAAAGACTGCATTACGCTGTGCTGCTTTCAATGGTCATCTTGATGTCACCACATATCTGATCAGTCAAGGAGCTGATGTGAACAGGGGAGATAATATGGGTCGTTCGGCATTAAATGTTGCTGCTCAGAATGGTCATCTTGATATAACTAAATATCTGATCAGTCAAGACGCAAAGGTGAATAAGGGTGATAATGAGGGTGTGACCACTTTACACTTTGCTGCTTTCTTTGGTCACCTTGATGTCACCAAATATCTCATCAGTCAAGAAGCAGAGGTGAATAAGGGTAATGACGAGGGTAGTACTGCGTTACATTATGCTGCTAAGAAAGGTCATCTTGATGTAAGCGAATATCTGATCAGTCAAGGAGCTGAGGTGAATAGGGGAGATAATAAGGGTGGGACTGCATTACGTACTGCTGCTTTCAATGGTCACCTTAATGTCGCCGAATATCTTATGAGTCAAGGAGCTGATGTGAATAGGAGAGATCATGAGGGTGCGACTGCATTATACTGTGCTGCTCAAAATGGTCATCTTGATATAACTAAATATCTGATCAGTCGAGGAGCTGATGTGAACATGGGAGATAAGGGTTGGACTGCATTACATTCTGCTGCTATGAAAGGTCATCTTGATTGCACCGAATATCTGATCAGTCAAGGAGCTGAGGTGAATAGGGGAGATAATGAGGGTATGACTGCATTACGCAATGGTGCTCAAAATGGTCATCTTGATATAACTAAATATCTGATCAGTCAAGCAGCTGAAGTGAATAGGAGAAGTAACAAGTGTAATACTGCATTACACAGTGCTGCTCAAAATGGTCATCTTGATATAACTAAATATCTGATCAGTCAAGGATCTGAGGTGGATAAAGGAAATAATGAGGGTGTGACTGCTTTACACCTTGCTGCTAAGGAAGGCCGTCTTGATGTTACCGAATATCTGATCAGTCAAGGAGCTAGTGTTGATAAAGGAAATAATTCGGGTGAGACTGCATTACGCACTGCTGCTTGCTATGGTCAACCTGATGTCATCGGATATCTGATCAGTCATGGAGCTGAGGTGAATAGGGAGATAGTAAGGTTGGACTGCATTACACTGTGGTGCCACGAAAGGTTATCTCGATGTCACCAAATATCTCATCAGTCAAAGAGCTAAAGTGAATATGGGTAATTGTACGGGTATGACTGCATTACATCTTGCCGCTCAGAATGGTCATCTTAATGTCACCGAGTATCTGATCAGTCAAGGAGCTGAGGTGAATAAGGGTAATTGTAAGGGTATGACTGCATTACAACTTGCCGCTCAGAATGGCCATCTTGATGTCACCAAATATCTCATTAGTCGAAGAGCTAAGGCTGAAAAAGGAAAATAAGTACGGTTTGAATGCATTACAAGTTGCTGCTCAGAAAGGTCATCTTAATGTCACCAGATATCTTATCAGTCAAGGAGCTGAGGTGAATAAGGGTAAGGATAAGGGTATGACTGCTTTACAACTTGCCGCTCAGAAAGGCCATCTTGATGTGACCGAATATCTGATCAGTCAAGGAGCTAAGGTGAAAAAGGGAAATAAGGACGGTTTGACTGCATTACAAGATGCTGCTAAGAATGTCCATCTTGATGTTATCAAATGTCTCAAAATTCAAGTAGCTGAGATAACAATGATACACAAATGATAATATGAACAATGATAAACATATGATAATATGAACAAAGACAAACATGTGATAATATGAACAATAATAAACATGTGATAATATGAAAAATGATAAACATATCATAATATGAATAAATAAACATATTTACAAATGAAGGCGAACTGGGCAATTCACCCTCCTACCGCTACGAGTGTGCCTATTAACATTGCTTACTTGTGAGCTATAATTTACAGTATTACCATCTACCCTGAGCTCTTTTGAAAAATGTGAATGAAATACACTACCGCATTTCAGTATTCAATATTTTATATTAAACGTATAGTTAAGTGGGTAAAGCGGAGCACCTTTGTTGGGCGATGGTGTTGCCTTTCATTCACTCGTTTAAAAAATCCGGCGGTGGTTTAAAGCGGTTTAATACCGCGTCATACAAATAAATACAATGGAAATCCCACTACCAGATACAAACTTAATCAATGAGAAGTTGTTCAATTGCAATTTCATATGTCCAATAATATTCCCAACAGTTTTTTTCTCTACCTGCTCCATTCAAAATGTTTAATTAAACAGTTTCACACTACATTGGACAAATAAGAAACCCCCATAAATCATCACAGTCTTTTTTTTTTAAAGGTAAATTTTTGTATTTGTTAAATATGGAAACATTCATGTTTGTCGGGTTAAAATTCACTAAATGTTGTGAAAACTTAATTAACAATTGAGCATGCACGTATCTTATTAACCTAACATAGGTAATACTGGATCTATAAATATTTTTGATAGCAACTAGTGTATCAAGAACGCAACTCGTTTCTGCAGTACCCCCTCTTTGTACAACAAAACTGTTTGACTCCATTCCCAACTCTTGCCACCATCATTAGACTTTGATTGTCGATGGTTTTTGAATGGTAGTTCGTGAATGATCACAATTTTTCGTGTTCCATGTGATTTAGGCCCTTTATTTATTTATTTTCGTTCATACCATACTTTCAGTCAAGTGTACTAAATTCGCCGATCGAAGAGTCTGCCATGAACGTTCAGATCGGTCTGGCATGATGCCTATCGTACGGGACGACAACATAGAATTTGTATAAAGACCTCTTGAAAATTGGGGTGCTTGAGCCCGTAGATGATCGGATTGACTACGCTGTTCACAAACGTTATCATGATACTGTAGAGAGTAAAGACGCTGGTACCTGGGATGAAGAAATTTACAATTGTTGCTAGGAAACATAGCATGAAAACACAAACGACCATGAAGAGATTCTTAGTGATCTCGATCTCCTTCCGGTTGATGGCCTTGATCATGGGCGGACGAGAACCTGCAGAAACGGACAAAGAAGCCTCTGTTTGAACTTGAACCGGTATCTACATCAACCGCGTACTTGTCCCGAAACTGCTTATTATGTCGCAAGACATGGCATAAGATACGAATGTAAAATACAAGGGTGAGCAGAAGGCAATTGGCGATCAGAGTCCCTTGAAGTACGATAAAATATGTTTCTAGTTCGTTCGTATCTGTCAATGAACATAGGCTGTAATATGCGGAATAACCGAGTGTTCCAATGCCAAGAACAGGAGGTAACGACCATGAATGAGATTGAGATTATCCAGATGATCACAACCATGATGGCGATTTTCTTCGGGGTATGAAGACCTTGATGACCACGAATAGATTTGGTGATGACGTACCAACGGACGAATGCGATATCGACTAGGGTGTGTACACTGCAGCACACGCTGATGTATCCTACTGCGGCAACGGCTGCGCACACCGCCTCGTGCAGAGGGTACCTTCCGGTTTGACTTAGGAGACCAGAGCTTTGGAACGGTAAGACGGCACATGCCATGACATCAGCGAAAGCCAGATTGACCACCAGGACATTGGTGATCGTCCGAAGCTTTCTGCCAACGATGACTGAAATGATGACGAGGGCGTTACCAAGTAGACCGACCAATGCGAATACGAGCAAAATGGCTGCAACAATTGCTCGATGTTTAAAAGCAACGACATTCATTTCTGATGTCACACTTGGAAATATCGTGATAATGTCCAAACTTGTTGAGTCAATCTGTGTAACGACCATTGATCCATAAAGATAATAAATATCTGTTGCGTTTTTTCATTTTAAAAAAGTAATAAAGGCTACCGGTCCGTTGTAAAGTATGACTGCTTCTTAATGATGGAAAGAGTCAACAA